>OX638312.1:80382502-80533472 GCA_951812415.1 Beris morrisii | reverse complement strand
CCTCCATCCTCCATCCTCCATCCTCCATCCTCCATCCTCCATCCTCCATCCTCCATCCTCCATCCTCCATCCTCCATCCTCCATCCTCCATCCTCCATCCTCCATCCTCCATCCTCCATCCTCCATCCTCCATCCTCCATCCTCCATCCTCCATCCTCCATCCTCCATCCTCCATCCTCCATCCTCCATCCTCCATCCTCCATCCTCCATCCTCCATCCTCCATCCTCCATCCTCCATCCTCCATCCTCCATCCTCCATCCTCCATCCTCCATCCTCCATCCTCCATCCTCCATCCTCCATCCTCCATCCTCCATCCTCCATCCTCCATCCTCCATCCTCCATCCTCCATCCTCCATCCTCCATCCTCCATCCTCCATCCTCCATCCTCCATCCTCCATCCTCCATCCTCCATCCTCCATCCTCCATCCTCCATCCTCCATCCTCCATCCTCCATCCTCCATCCTCCATCCTCCATCCTCCATCCTCCATCCTCCATCCTCCATCCTCCATCCTCCATCCTCCATCCTCCATCCTCCATCCTCCATCCTCCATCCTCCATCCTCCATCCTCCATCCTCCATCCTCCATCCTCCATCCTCCATCCTCCATCCTCCATCCTCCATCCTCCATCCTCCATCCTCCATCCTCCATCCTCCATCCTCCATCCTCCATCCTCCATCCTCCATCCTCCATCCTCCATCCTCCATCCTCCATCCTCCATCCTCCATCCTCCATCCTCCATCCTCCATCCTCCATCCTCCATCCTCCATCCTCCATCCTCCATCCTCCATCCTCCATCCTCCATCCTCCATCCTCCATCCTCCATCCTCCATCCTCCATCCTCCATCCTCCATCCTCCATCCTCCATCCTCCATCCTCCATCCTCCATCCTCCATCCTCCATCCTCCATCCTCCATCCTCCATCCTCCATCCTCCATCCTCCATCCTCCATCCTCCATCCTCCATCCTCCATCCTCCATCCTCCATCCTCCATCCTCCATCCTCCATCCTCCATCCTCCATCCTCCATCTTCCATCCTCCATCCACCATCCTCCATCCTCCATCCATCACATATTCCTATGGATTCGCTGATATCAAATATTCACGAATATTTTATATTCACTAATATTTTATATTCACTAATATTTTCTATTCACTAATATTTTCTATTTACTAATATTTTATATTCACTAATATTTTATATTCACTAATATTTTATATTCACTAATATTTTATATTCACTAATATTTGATATCAGCGAATCCATAGGAATATGTGATATCAGTGAATACATACGAATATGGATATCTGACTTAATATATCATATCATGGGACCAATGGATGGTGATGGCGTGTCTTTTGTGGAAGGAGGATGTGTAAGGCGGAGGAGGGGGAGCGTTTTAGATGAAAAATGTTGGTTCCTAGATCTCAGGAACCGCTTATGCTAGGAGGCTGAAATTTAAAACTTATGTAGAACTATGATCGTGAACCCAATTGCTTAAAAAATTGTAGATATAGGTTGAAGGGTGTGGGAGTGGGGCGAAAAATAATGTGTCCGAAACGCTTGAAAGCTGGGATTGAAACATTCTAAAATCCATATCTCCTGAACGGTTGATGTCAGAAGGTGGAAACTTTGTGGTTATCTTAAGGGATAATGGAAGATTAGATAAGGTCTAAAAAATTTATGGGGGGTGGAGGGGTGTCGAGGTGGGGGGTAAAAAACTTTGGACATCAATATCTTCCGAACCAATTACAGCAGGAAGATAAAATTTGGTTTCTGTATATAGGATTACAAATAAAGTCTACTGAACATGAACTTTTTGAGGAGGGTGGTGAAGCACAAAAGCGAGGGGCTATTCCCTTCAAAAAATTAGATTTTTATATCTCAAGAATAGTAGCAGATATGATCTTAGAAATTTTACAGGAGTTTGGCCCAGTAGACTTCTAGCAGGGAAAACAATTTTGAAGGTGTGATTGTAGGGGGCGATGTCTGGAGAAGGTGAAAAGGAAAAAAATATTATTCAATATTTTTCGAGAACCGCAAAGGATAGAAAACTAAAAATATATGACTGTATTGAGCGTATTCTAGAGAAAGAAGGCAGGCACTTTAAGAAGGAAAGGGTCTGGGAAAGTACGCCTGTGCAATTTCGCACCTACCACCTACACATTAAATAAGGAAAGTGTAAATGAGTAATGGAAGATTATGGTAGATTTATAAAACGAACTCAACATTTATCGGACGGGAAAGGACTGTCGGCTTCGAAGATATGAATGACAATGTATGAAATTTATTGTGTGAGGAAAAGAAGAGTAGATTGGTAAATTAGTGCAATGTGGATCCTAGTAAGTAAAGGAAAAATTGATTGCTAAATCTATGCGTTATATAAGGAGGAAAGGGTGGGTGTTTTTATATTTGGAAATAACAATTGAATTAAATATAACTTACATATATTGGACAATGAAAAGGATAGTAGAGTAAATCCGAGTGATTTCGCACCTCGTAAGTTTGAGCAAGGGTAAATGGGGTAAGTTCGTAATGTTTAACATCTTTGTTAGTTTTGATTTTCATGTATTTTCGGTTTAGTGTTCATAGGTCTATACCGAGTTAAAAATTTTTTCAGCAATTAGATATTTTGCAATAAGCTGTAATAATAGTGTATTTTCGCGATCATATTGACTTTTAAAATTTAAATACCGTAATGTTTTCTTTAGCTTATCTTCACCAAATATAGTTATAAATCTCTATTCGATGATCATTTCATGAAGATTGTTTTCCAACAAGCACCAGCTCGATATGATACAGTAGATATTAGTAATATTCAAATATTAGTTTAGATATTATAATACCGTGTAATGAATATATTCGTATTAGGTGATATGACCATATATCGGTATGGACCCATCACTACTCTAGATGAAATCATATAGAGTATTATAAGTTTAATCCAGACCAAAAGTTTGTAACGCATAGAACCAAGCCTCGGACGAAAAAAAGTTATATATTATTTTTTGTTTATTTGTGGCTAAAAACCTCAAATCCGCTTGACGTCCGTCCGTCCGTCCGTCCGTCCGTCCGTCCGTCCGTCCGTGAACACGGTAACTCAAGAACGCCTTCACCTAGGATCTTGAAATTTTGAATCTGGATGTTTGGTTGAATTTGTAAGGCTAGGTTCGTTAACGGCCAAAATCGTCCCACTCCTTCGGGTAGCTGCAATACAAAATGTCCTTAAAACACGTGTTCAAGAACATTGGTCGATAACTTCAGAAGGGTTTAAGCTATGACTTTGAAATTTTGTATGTGTTATTTTTCAAATAGTTGGAGCTAAATATATGATTATGAAGAAAATCCTATTAGTCCTTCGTGTAGCTGCCATACAAATATCCTGTCAAAATGTATTCACTTAATTTACGAAACTCACTATAACTCAAATAATCTTTTAGCTACGAGTTCGAAATTTTGTACAAATTAGTTTTGAGTAAAAAGAAAGTTTGAGTTTACTAGTCAGCGAAATCCTTTTACTCCTTCTGGTAGCTCCCATACAAAATGTCCTTAAAACACGTGTTCAAGAATATTGGCCGATAACTTCAGAAGGGTTTAAGCTACGTCTTTGAAATTTTGTATGTGTTATTTTTGCATTCTTCTCATTCCCGATAGGGCCGGACACTCGCATAGGACGTGGAAGATTGACTCGTTCACTTCTGGGTCAACGAAGCTACGACAGAGATCATTTGCCTCGGCACCTAGTCGTCTAGCGTGTCTACCGATCAGGCAGTGCCCTGTGAGCAGTCCGATTAGTGCGCTAGCATCTTTCCTGCTCAGGCTTAGGACATACTTGCTTTTCCCGTGATCATATTCAGGCCAAAGTGTTCTTGATATTAAGCATTTAGTTACGTGTGACCATCTATTACCTGTTCAGTGCAAGCATAGTGAGTCGATAGACTGTTTCATGGATCCGACGGGAAAGCAACGTGCTTGTCTTTCACTAGTGAGCTTAGGCTGGATCCTGCTCGAGCGAGTTCATTAGCTAGCTCATTCCCCTGGATTCCACAGTGGCCTGGCACCCAGCAGAGGGTAATATTGTGAATAGAATTAAGAATACAACGACATCGTCTAACTAGTTTTGATCATGTTGTGTTCGAATTAAGGGCCTTGATGGCTACTTGGTTGTCAATGCAAATAGTGATGTCTTGTGTTGCATACACCTTTGCTTCAATAATTTTGCAAGTCTGAAGTATTGCAAAGCTTTCCGCTTTAAATACACTAGCATAGTCCGGTAGTCTGTAGGACTCGTGAATCTCGAGTTATGTAGTATGTAAGAGTTAGATTGTTTTTTTTTTCTTTATTTTCATTCTTTTAGCTGAAAACATACTTAATTCTAATGCTCTTTGAAAAATTCATTCTCTGACATAGGAGATTCAAGGTATTCTGCAAATCACGACTTAGGAATTGTTCAAAAGTCGTAACTTAAAACATTCTGAAGTTATCGGCCAATATTCTTGATCACGTGTTTCAAGGACTTTTTTTTTAGATCTACACAAAGAAGTAAGGGAGTTTTACTGACTAATGAATTGGAACTTTATTTTACCTCAAAACTAATTTGTAAAAAATTTCAACTTCGCTAAACGATTTCTCAAATTATAGAGAGGTCCGTAAATTGAGTGAGGATATTTTAACATAACTTTTTTATGGCAACTACTTGGAGAACTCATGGGAACTTTTTCATGTTCTTTCCTTTAACTGTAACTATTGGAAAACCAACGTTTACAAAATTTCAAAGTCGTAGCTTAAGGCATTTTGAAGTTCTTCGACAATGTTCTTGAACACGTGTGCTAAGGACTTTTTGTATGGCAGCTTCTCGAAGGAGTAGAGTGATTTTGTCGTTAACGATCTTGGCCTTACAAACTCGACACAAACATCCACATACAAAATTATAACATTCTAGGTCTTCTTGAGTTATCGTGCTTATGGACAGACAGACGGAAGAACGGGCAGACATACGGAAGGACAGATGGACATACGGACGGAAGGACATATGGACATACGGACGGAAGGACGGATGGCCCAAATGATCAAAAAATAATGAATAATTTTTTTTCCGTTAAAGGTTTATTGCAGTCTAGTTAGTTTCTGGAGAACAAATAGGAAGTTGTCACTTAAATAATTGGCAAAATTTTGTACTTCACGAATACGAATTGTAAGTATGCAATGTTTTGCTATCCACCGTCACTATGTAAAATATACGCCGCTGCCATCTATAGTACATAAACATACTGAATATTAAATCTTTTCAGAATTACAGAAGACATTTTGTTTTTTTACAACATAAAAGGAAAAACGAGGGAGTTTTTTTTATGACAGCGTAAAAAATATATAAACAGGAACTCGTATGAAATAAATATTAAATAAGAGTGCTGCGAAAAAATCCAGCATCCTTGTTATTTATCATTTCAGAGAAAATATCTAAAATCGGAATAAGCTTAAAGGATTTATCAGTTGGCGACATGGATACCGAAGAAAGCCGTGCTCCCTGATACCTTCCAGCCTCACGAATAACTCGTACGATGAAAATCACGAGCTCAAATCTTTATTACTACGGTTACAAAGTTCTAGGACTTTCCCACCGAAGAAAATTGTAAATGTAGTCTGACTGAAAAAAATGCAGCAAAGTTTCGCAGAAAAGAGCAGGAAGGGTTATTTCTGAAGCTGAAAAGTTTTGACGTAGAGATCAATAAATCGAAAAACTGTCAAACACTAAGCATGTTGTTTTTGCATTATTTTTTCACCAGGCCTTTCACTAGTCAGTTGAAAATCTTTCTCTTGAGGCACAGAATTCAAAGAGAGAAAAAGCGATTTTGTTTTTGTACTACGGTTGTTCGAATTTTTTTACTCGATAAGCCCAACCCAAAAGGCAATATATCATATGCCAAGAACCGAGGAGGGCTATTAATTTCAGTTTAGGCAGCTGTTGGGTATTGGACTGTACACGAAAGGAGCAGTCAAGCATTCAGGCACCACAATTTTAAATTTTTATTCGATAGATCGAGTAGTGAAGGAGTTTGAGATAGAAAATTTCCTCCACGGCTAAACGGCGTACATTTAAAACAATTTATTTAGTGCAGGTCTCAATTAATTGGGATGTGGACAGTGATGAATTGGTCGCTCTATGCAAGTAATGACCAATTACAACTACAACAATAATTAGCAGTTATTTCAGGAACAATCGTCGTGCCTCATGAATTGAACTGAATATGCCAGCAATCAGAGTTCTTTTAACTAATTTCAAGACATTAGCTAAAAAGAGTTTACAAGTATAACACAGTCCTCATACACCACAACCAATCGAGTAATACTCTGGATGAAACCCTTAACTCCGATTTATATTGTAGTTGGGGATATACATTGGCGGATACAGGAGGGGGCGGCCGCCCCCTCCGCGAGCAATTCCGAATTTTCTAAACATACATACTTCAACCGTTCTCCGATTTTCTTACTCCACTGCAATGTGGACTGTAATTAGCATTTACTGTAGTTCTGCGGTGCAATGCAAAGTACAGAACAGAACCATGATGGTGGATTTACCATACACTCAACTTTTGAGGCGCGCCTCTATCCCCACCATAAAATCAACCAATCAGATGGCTCGTGCAGTCGTAAGAGTCTAACATTCTTCAACTTTTTCTCCGACGCACGCTTCCATATGTGTACACACAAACAATGAACTGTGGTACCACACATTTCGCAGCTCATCGTATTTCTGTCGTTTCGCACTTATAAGCAAGTTGCGCCACAAAGGCATGTTGAGTGTAAATTGCTTTCAACACAGCAAAGAACACAGCCGACGAAAACCGGTTTGCAATGGCCAATGGGGTAGAGGCTCACCTCGAGGCTCGCCTCAAGGGTGAGTGTAAACGCACCATGATAAAAAGACTACAGTACAACATATTGCGTAGGTAATAGGGTCACTCCATCAAGAACCGCCAAGAATGACGAAATTTGTGACCTTACCATCTCCGATTCTTTTCAAAATTTTTGTACTTTAAGAACTAGTGAAAAAAATAATTGAAATTAAATTTTTTATTTCTATCTCATTTTTTTGTTAGTATAATAGTATGTTAAAATTTTCGCAAAAATGGTGTCCGAGACCTCTTCGAAAATGAATATCTATGGTAATTTTTATCCTGGAATAATAAAATATGACTTATTTTAAAGGGGAAGGTTGTCGCAATAAAAATTATCCTTGAAATTTTTTTCAAGGATAATGATTTTGTCCTTTATTCTTGAATATCTCAAAACGGTTTTTTTTTTAATTTTTTGTATTTTAAGAATGGAATTTTTTCATGGTAAGCTACCATAGAAGCAAATTTGATTAAATGTTGGTTGTTTTCCGGCGTCAGTAGGGTTTCTGGTGTGAAACCCCAACACGAAATCCCCGACTGTTGATTAATCGCTGTCCTTGAGGACATGACAGTTGGAAAATCTTCACTGGATACGCCAGTTTCATAAGATTGTGTTGGACTAGGTCCGAAGGAGCTGTTTCGTCATCGGAGGGCATAGACTCGTCAGAGGGTGTATCATGCCTACTATCCGAAACACCCTTACAGCTGGTGGAATTGCTGAGCATAATTTCTATATAGCGCACTCGAAATCAAATTTACGATCACGAATTATAAATTTTAGCTAATTTCCCGCCATCGCAACCCTATACTAAAGGAGGTGGCGCTGAAGACCATCTAATATTTCAACCTATTTGGTGGAATTTTTTGGTTGTAAGCCAGGATATATAGAGCTGAACGCTAAGAGCGTGACATCGAAACCCGCCAACAGCAATTTTATTTTTTCGCTAATTTTAAGAATGGAATTTTTTCATGGTAAGCTACCATAGAAGCAAATTTGATTAAATGTTGGTTGTTTTCCGGCGTCAGTAGGGTTTCTGGTGTGAAACCCCAACACGAAATCCCCGACTGTTGATTAATCGCTGTCCTTGAGGACATGACAGTTGGAAAACCTTCACTGGATACGCCAGTTTCATAAGATTGTGTTGGACTAGGTCCAAAGGAGCTGTTTCGTCATCGGAGGGCATAGACTCGTCAGAGGGTGTATCATGCCTACTATCCGAAACACCCTTACAGCTGGTGGAATTGACACACCCTTACAGCTGGTGGAAATGAAGTTGGGATCTCAATGGGATCGGGGTCAGAAAAATCGAAGAATATTATAGTGGTTCTCAATTATTTTATAAAAAAGGGTTATTTAATCAAGAATCGCCAAAAGCGTGACCTTATCATCGCCGATTTTTTTGAAAATTTGTGAACTCGAAGAATTAGTGAAAAAAAATATGATTTCAACTTTTTGTTTATATCTCATTTTTTTTTTGTTATTATAGTATGTTAAAGATTTCCCAAAAAAGATATCCGAGTCCTCTTTGAAAATTCATATCTCTAGTAATTTTTATCCTTGAATAATAAAGTAGGGCTTATTTTAAAGATTGTTGTTGTTTTTGTTAGTTAAAAAATGAGATAGAAACAAAAACTTGAATTTCAATTATTTTTTTCACTAGTTCCTCAAGTACAAAAATTTTCAAAAGGATCGGAAATGGTAAGGCCACAACTTTGGCGATTCTTGATGAAATTACCCATAATAAGATGAAAACAATTTCATCCCGTTTTTGCTAAGAGCAGTCTATGTAGCTAAATTCACACAAAACTTGATCAAACAAAATAGCCAAATACAAAAAATGTCCGCATCCCCCACCAGCAAAGTCTGGATCCGCCACTGGGGATATAGCAAAAGAATAAGAAGAGCACACAATTACATAGTT
This sequence comes from Beris morrisii, assembly GCA_951812415.1. Lineage (NCBI taxonomy): Eukaryota > Metazoa > Arthropoda > Insecta > Diptera > Stratiomyidae > Beris > Beris morrisii. The sequence goes on along the minus strand of OX638312.1, from coordinate 80,524,653 downwards.
GCTACTAAATAGAAAGTAATCTTCTGAAAAGCTGAACTTTGAATTACTTGTTGTACGTTATCTTGTTTTAAAGTATTCATTTTTTATAACGCACAGAGTTTGGTCAAGTTTCTTAAGTAGACACCTAGGTACTCCTTTAATTAATATAATGTTGTTCATTCTTCAGTGAGTTCTTTTTCTGTTTTCGTTAGTACTTTCAAACTTTTGTCTTTCATATTGTGTTACGTGAAGCATTCGCTCGATTTTTTCACACTCAGTTTTTTAGCTGAATCTTTTGATTAAATAACGTACATCAAATTTAAAATTTTAAGCTTCAAGTGAACATGTGTTTGATGTACTTTTACATTACAGCTCACTCACTTTTGTTCTTCCTGTTTTAACGCACCAACAACACGCTGTATTTTTTTCATATTCAAGTTTTTAGTTGCAATTTTTGGATTAGATTAGATTAGATTAGATTATGGAGTTGGGGTTGGTTTGGTTGCCTTCGTAGCTGCTGTTTCCCGAAATCCTAATAGAGTTAACTCCGTTCTGGTTTCAGGGACTGGAGGTAATCCCAAACAAGTTTGGAGTAGATTTAAACTGACCAAAGGGCCATTGTTGCTGCCTTGCTGTTCGAGAGAATATACATACATATATGTGTAGGTTTTTGTAGCCACGTCTGATATTTTCTTTGCTGAGATATAAGATTGGTTTTTACCTCAACAAATTTTTTATACAGAGTCTCCGGTACTCCGTGGACAACCTTGATATATTTTGAGACAAAAATTGTTCTACAGGGTGGGTCAATTTTCAATATCCGCGGATATACAGGGTGGTCAAGAAAAGTGTTTCGGACCCTCACTCACTTAAAACGTTATATATTGAAAACTAATAATCAGAATTCAAAGTGTTATAACTTGTTTATTAGGAAATCGAATTATCTTCCATTTCATGTAACAGCTCAAATTGTAACTGCACCCGAACTTGAGATATTTATCTCAAAACACAAATTTTTGCTACTTCAACCCTAAAATTCCGCGATCAATGTAGTTTTTCTCAGAAAATCCCATTATAAAAATGTCAATTTAATTTTATTTTTTTATGTATCACATTGTTACGTGTAAGCCTGGCAACCGCGCAACCGTACAACTCGATCGTTACACATAATAAAAACAACAACAACCGAATACCTAGTTGCAAAATAACCCAATTAGAAATAAGGCGAAACGGCACGGTAGTATCTCTCTTCTTATCGAATGCTCTCCAATATACTAGAATCCTCTGCACACACCACTGAACGAAGATCGAAATCGAAGGCTCTGAAGCTTTCGAGAAGATTCCACAACTGAACGAACGTTCAAGTACACCGGTGAGCATTCAAGACTGCAACCGCCTAGTATATAAGCAGGTGAAGCGTTCAGCGAAGACACAGTAATTTTGATTACGTCGACTGCGACAGCCAGCGCGTATACGCGACCGTATTGAGAGAGAACGAAAGTGAACGAGTCAAGCGATATAGAAGCGGGCGGTACTGCCATACAGTGCGAATTATTGTGCGAGTATAATTCTGTGAATTAAAAGTGCGATTGAATAAATAATTACTTATTTTTCATTTTAACCGAATTGTGTTTTACTTGAAATCCCGGCGAACCCCTAGCTTGCAACAATATTAATACCTATAAAAACTGCATACATATGAATGAGTTACGTTTTAATATTTTAAAAGTAATAGGCGAAAATAAATATCGCTTAAAAACTAAATATGACATAAAGTGGCCCTCGTTCAACAAACCTGTTTAAATTGTTGGTTCTACTTAATAAATGCTATTGCCCATTTATTTCTATTTTAAATATCGAGAAAATCTATTAAATGTAAATGAGTTTCGATATGATTGAAGCACTTACCTGGATGTGATAGGTAAAACTGGGTACAGTACTTTGGCTTTTTTAGTGGGGTGCCTAACAAAATAAAACGCCTATAAAAGCTAAACTACCTTCATATTTTTATCAGTTTCACTTACATTGCTAAAAGTAGAAGATATTAGTAGAATTTAGAAAATAATTTTAAAATTCCTGAGTACTCCAATGAAGAATATGGAGACATTATGTTCATCTATGGAGAATGTCAGGAAAATACATGAGCGGTGCGATCGCTGTATCATAAGAAATATCCTCATCGACGGACACCTGACAGGAAAGTATTTCAAAACGTTTACAAAAGGATTCAGGAAACTGCCAACATTAGGACGAGCAGGGTTAATGCAAATCATGCGCCAATAATCGCTGTTCAGATCGATGAAAGAATACTGCAGGAAGCTCAAAATGATATATCAATCAGTATCCGATGCTTGGTATTGCAGTTCAACATTTCTAAGTGGAAAGTTTGGAGTGTTCTAAAAGCAGAACACTTGCATCCCTATCATCATTCACTAGTGCAGGAGCTGCTACCCATTGATTTCCCCAAAATGATGGAGTTTTGCCATTAGCTCCTTAAACGACAAATAGATGACGAGAATTTTATGAACAACATTCTTTGGACGGATGAGTCCTAATTTACCAGAGACGGTATCACAAACTTCCACAACCTACATACGTGGGCTGAGAGCAATGTACACACAAGAAGAGCGGAATCATTTCAGCACAGATTCAGCGTCAATTTATGGGGCAGGTGTGATTGGTAACGAAATTTAGCGATTTCATTGGACCTATTATGCTTCCGCCTACCCTCAATAGTTCCAATTACTTACATTTTTTAACAAATGATCTACAGGACTTTTTGGATGATATGGTACGATTGGCTTCCATGTTTTACCAAGACGTTGGTTCTCCAGTTCTTTACGTCCTACAAATCACAGATTGGTTGAATTCCACTTATAGCAATCGCTGGATCGGTAGAAATGGACCGCTACACTGGCCTGCGAGAAATTCTGATGTATGAAGGACCTTGTCTACGCAACGGCAGTAGTAACATTGGAAGATCTAAATACGAGGATCGATGCGGCAGCAACAGAAGTAAGGCAGGAGTTGAGGAGCATGAATACCAAGAGAACACTTGCAAAACGAGCTTTAGCGTGCATTTAAAATGAAGGTGGCCATTTTGAACATTTATTGTCATTAAACAATTTTGAAATAAAACATAAACATACTGCAGTCACGATCGGCTGCAAGCCAATCGTATAATACTCTAGATGAATACTGAACTCCGATTTATATTGTAGTTGGGGATAAAGTAGAATTACGAGTGTGCATGTTGTATGCAATTTATTAAGGACTCCAATTTGATTGCTACCTAAAACTAAAAAACAATATTCAGTGTTTAATTTAATGTCTTGAACTGGGTAAGTCATCGAAAAAAAATGTCCTTTTTGAAGGACTTTCACATGGAAGGTGCAGAAAGGACTCACTTGATTTCTTACATATTTATCCTTTTTCTTGGAACTTTTTAAAAATGAACGTATACAAAATTTCAAATTCGTAGCTTGAAGCGTTCAAAAGTTATCGAAAAGTATTGTTGAACACGTGTCTTAAGGACATTTTGTATGGCACCTACCAGAAGGAGTAAAAGGATTTCGCTGATTAGTAAACTCAAACTTTGTTTTTACTCAAAACTAATTTGTACAAAATTTCCAATTCATAGCTAAAAGATTACTTGAGTTATAGTAAGTTCCGTAAATTAAGTGAAGACGTTTTGACAGGATATTTGTATGGACTAACAGGAGTTTCTTCATAATCATATATTTAGCTACAACTATTGGAAAAATAACACGTACAAAATTTCAAAGATGTAGCTTAAACCCTTCTGAAGTTATTGGCTAATAATCTTAAACACGTGTATTAGGACATTTTGTATGGCAGCTACCAGAAGGAGTAAAAGAATTTCGCTGACTAGTAAAGTCAAACTTCCTTTTCACTCAAAACTAATTTGTACAAAATTTTAAATTCGTAGCTAAAAGATTACTTGAGTTATAGTGAGTTTCGTAAATTAAGTGAATACATTTTGACAGGATATTTGTATGGCAGCTACACGAAGGACTAACTGGATTTTCTTCATAATCATATATTTATCTCCAACTATTGGAAAAATAACACATACAAAATTTCAATGTCGTAGCTTAAACCGTTCTAAAGTTATCGACCAATAGTCTTGAACACGTGTTTTAAGGACATTTTGTATGGCAGCTACCCGAAGGAGTAGGGCGATTTTGCCCGTTAACGAACTTAGCCTTACAAATTCAACCAAACATCCAGATTCAAAATTTCAAGATCCTAGGTGAAGGCGTTCTTGAGTTATCGTGCTAACGGACGGACGGACGGACGGACGGACGGACGGACGTCAAGCGGATTTGAGGTTTTTAGCCACAAATAAACAAAAAATAATATATAACTTTTTTTCGTCCGTGGCTTGGTTCTATGCGTTACAAACTTTTGGGCTGGATTAAACTTATAATACTCTATATGATTTCATCTAGAGTATAAAAACTATTATCAAATTCTTTCAGTTCAAGCAAAGAGTGTAGATCAACATGCTCTTATTTTTTTGCATAAAAGTGCAATATTTTTGGAATCATAATTTTTTCTTAATTAGTAAACTTATGCAATACAATTGTATGCAACTTGTGTAGGCAATACTATGACAAATAAAAAAAATAAAATTAAACTGACATTTTCATAATGGGGTTTTCTGAGAAAAACTACATTGATCGCGGAATTTTAGGGTTGAAGTAGCAAAAATTTGTGTTTTGAAGTAAATATCTCTAGATTAGGTGCAATTGCAATTTGAGCTGTTACATCAAATGAAAGGTAATTGGATTCACTAAAAAACAAGTTATAACACTTTCAATTCTGATTATTAGTTTTCAAGATATAACGTTTTAAGTGAGTGAGGGTACAAGTCCGAAACACTTTTCTTGACCACCCTGTATATCCACGGATATTAAAAATTGACCCATCCAGTAGAACAATTTTTGTTTCAAAATATATCAAGGAATAACCCCTTACCGAGTTGTCTACGGAGTACCGGACACCCTGTATAAAGGGTGTCAAACTCATTTCACGACTTTATTTTATGTTCAACCCCCCAATTAGTGTAAAGGAATTCCAACATACCTCTAAGATCAGATGAGATATCGAAATGTTTTTTACTTCCTCGGGCTTTCTACATAATCGGTTTAAAATTATTTTCAGGATTTTTGGATATAGAAGGGTTTGCATACATTCCAGGCTTTATTCATATTTAACCCCGAAGAAAGTGTAAAGGGGTTATATAAGTTTTCACAAAGTTAACCGCAATTGAAGACGTCAACACGGTCTTTTGTATATATCATCGGCAAAAACCCAATATTTTCGATATTTTTACTTCTATTTCAGTGACAAAATAAAGTTTCCAAAAAACCTCCTAGTCTTGATACAACCGACGTTACATTTCAACTTTGATCACGTCCCGCCGTATGACATAATTACGTAAGTGTCGTAAGCATTCTATCGCACTCCTGAAAAAATAAAGTTTCGCCCAGATTGTTGTCCTTAAGACACGTGTTCAACAATATTTTTCGATAACTTTTGAACGCTTCAAGCTACGAATTTGAAATTTTGTACACGTTCATTTTTAAATGGTTCCAAGGAAAAGGATAAATATGTAAGAAATCGAGTGAGTCCTTCCGGCACCTCCCATGTGAAAGTCCTTCAAAAAGGGCATTTTTGTTCGATGACTTACCCAGTTTAAGATATGAAATTAAACACTGAATATTGTCTTTTAGGTTTGAGTAGCAATCTAATGGCAGTCCTTAATAAAGGACATACAACATGCGCACACGTAATTCTACTTTATCCCCAACTACAATATAAATCGGAGTTCAGTATTCATCTAGAGTATTATACGATTGGCTTGCAGCCGATCGTGACTGCAGTATGTTTTTATACTCTAGATGAAATCATATAGAGTATTATAAGTTTAATCCAGCCCAAAAGTTTGTAACGCATAGAACCAAGCCTCGGACGAAAAAAAGGTATATATTATTTTATGTTTTTTAGTATGTTTTGTAAAACAGTAAAACCTATAAAATATAAAAATAAAAAAAAATAACGTATTTTGAGATATTCAAGGATAAAGGACAAAATCGTTATCCTTGAAAAAAGATTTCAAGAATAATTTTTATTTGTATTTTTTTTTATATTGCGACAACCTCTCCCTTTAAAATAAGCCCTATTCTATTATTCGACGATAAAAATTACCAGAGATATGAATTTTCAAAGAGGTCTAGGACACAATTTTTGCGAAAACTTTTACATACTATAACTAACAAAAAAAATGAGATAGAAACAACAAATTTAAATTATGATAAATTTTTTTTTACGAATTCTTCTTGTACATAAATATTCAAAAGAATCGGCAATGGTAAGGTCACTATTTTCGTAATTTTTGGCGATTCTTGATGGAATGACCCAATTGCGGTTTTGTGTCACAGTATGTAAGTAGTTTGAAGACAAAGCTGAGAAGCCGTTTAAGTCAGAATACAGCAGAAGTGCTTACGCTATTGCCATACAGCGTATGGTGTAGAGTGTACGACGCACGTACGGAATTTACGGCGGTTATACGGCTGTGCTTTTTGGGGTCTACTAACCTTAAGACGTGAAATTACAAAATTTCATTGTAGCAAATTTTTTGGAAATTTAGGTCGATCTCAATACGTTATAATTAAGAAATATTGAACTAAAAATGGTACCAAATTAGGTTTAATCATTGACCTTGATATATATTTCATATATTATATACGAATAACGAATTTTCTGCGAACAGAAATTTGTAATTAAGGGGTAACCTGGCAATAATAAACCTTGTGATCTTATGAAGTTTCAAAAATGACGTTTTCTTATAAATATACAAGCAGGTTATTGAAGCTATTGAAATACTCCGGGAGATTCTTGAGATTTCACGCAGATGTTTAGAAATTTTAAGTTCTTGGCACATTGGTAAGTGTTGCCAACAACGAATATGCCAAAAAGGTATTCGATAGGTACTTTTATATGAAGAAATATATTGTGTGACAGGAAATTCTTTTTTTTTGCAATTGGGGTGAACACATCTACATTCATATAACAAACTTTCTTTCATTTAAATTGGTCCATCAACAAACTCTTCTACGCTCTTGTGCTTGACACAGGGTAATTGAATAGTAGCTACTTGCGAACAACTATTTGCCATGGTACATATTGCGATAAAGTTGAAGTACAAGTATCAAAATAATATAAATTCAAAACAAAATTTCATAATACTACAACTCAAGGTAATTTCAAAAACGACCCTGAAACTATTGAAACTTCTAGAGCAGCATAATTTACATAAAACTTTAGCTTGGGTAAATTTCTCGTAGTTTAATTAGAAAAGTGATGCCGTAGCTGTACAGAATCCCTTTTCAATTGAGTTTGGTCCCTTGGAATATTTATATTGTGAAATTTATAATTTCGGGTGCACAATTATACTCAAGATAAAATGTATACATTACACTTTAATTCGTAGAACGAACTCGGACGAAATAATTGTGTTCATTATAGAAGTATTGAGATTTACCTAAAACTTCAAATAAATTGTGCACCCTCAAATTTAGTATTTTCTTGTTTCAGCGATAGTATAGAACACTAAAAAAGTAAAAAAATTAAAATGTTGCATACGCCATACCCAACACCCTATAAACCAAAAACACGAAAAATTCATGGGTCCTTGTGTACAAACTACTACCATGTTAGCACGCGCGCTTGTGTTCGTGGCGATATTGAGGGTTAAATCGAAAAGTAAACATTTCCCCATCTTCTCCACAAGAATGTAAACATGCCGACCTGTTCCGCCTTTAGCGTGAGAAAAAGACTAAACGTCCTACATGACACGTATTATCATCAAGTGCGTACTCGCCGGCAAATGCCATTTCAAACTTAGATGTTGAACTGCGCACAGTGCTATTGTTTTCTACATGCGAATATGATGCCGGAACCCATAACTCTGACGACTAGTGTAATGAAATTCATCTTTCGATTGCATTAGTCGATTGAAAGTTGTCTTTTCGTTGCACTAGTCGACGACCACTGGAATTCTATTCCAATATGACCGGACGCCGTCCATCGGTGCAGTGTCGACCGGTAAGGCAGAATTCGCCTATAAGTCAGGCCTACCTTTCATCGATGATTGGTCAGGTCTACTTCATACTCCCTTCATACATACTCTTCAGTGAGTGCACGTATTGCCATCTCGTTCTTGCTCATTCCAATTTCAAATGGAATGCGCGATAGGAGATCTCTCATGTCGACGAGTGCGAATGAGATGGTCGGATGCATTTCAGTACGAGCAAGAAAGAAATGCGAATACCTCACACGTATTCACAGACAGCAAGTACATAGCTGAACTTGTTCCCAACTGATAATCTTTTTTCAGCGACAAGTTTCGAAACTGTTCGCTGCCTCTTCATCGATGTTTGGTTTATAGGGCAAGAATGTTGTGCCCAGTTGTTACTACAGTCACATTTTTAACACATTGACGTTACAGAAATGTTTTCGTTACCATTTTTTATGGAAATATGAAGTGTTCGTGCTTTGTCAGTAACAAGTGGGGTTACCACAGTGATGCAAGTGGGGTTACCATGATGGTCAAATAGAGGCAAACTACTTTAACAATTTCAATTTCATAATTATTTTATATAGAGATCTGTATATTTTTAAAGATATCCATTTCTCTTTGTACTACGAGTATAAGCATTACAATCCATGCATATACAACTTTCGATTACATGCATTTAAATATACATTCATAGTGTGCTGCTTTCCATCATTATAATGTAAAACTTGTTACAGTTTTTATTTGCGTTGCGAGCTAGGTACTGTGCCCGATCTTTTCCTCTTCCAGATGAACCATCCCTATAAACCAAACATCGATGAAGAGGCGATGAAGAGGCAGCGAACAGTTTCGAAACTTGTCGCTGAAAAAAGATTATCAGTTGGGAACAAGTTCAGCTATGTACTTGCTATCTGTGAATACGTGTGTGGTATTCGCATTTCTTTCTTGCTCATACTGAAATGCATCCGACCATCTCATCCGCACTCTTCGACATAACAGATCTCCTATCGCGCATTATATTTTAAATAGGAATGAGCAAGAACGAGATAGCAATACGTGCACTCAGTGAACAGTGAGTTTGAAGTCAGTATGAAGTAGAGCCTACTGGTCATCGATGAGGGGTGAATCTGAATTGCATACAAAGTCCGCCTGAACGATCATCGATAATCGGTAGAATGGATTTACATATGAATTGTGTTCTACCGCTCATCGAATAATGGAGGGATGAAATTGCATAAGAACTCTGTGGCATGTGGCACCTCCCGTTATTCTTTGCCAGTCGACACTGCATCGATCCTCGGCGTCGGGTCATGGCGAGTGCAATTTTGTTGTTCGTCGACTAGTGCAATAGAAACACGACTTCTATTGCACTAGCCGGCAGAGTTATTTGTTCCGGGATCAGTTTCGTGTAGAGTTTCACGAACTGAACAGTTCAACATCTAAGTTTGTTATGGCATTTGCAGGTCGAGTAGATACGCACTTGATGATCGGATGTATGTATAAGCATTCGGCGATCATACTTTAGTCTTTTTCACTCACTAAAGGTGGAAGAGGTCGGCATGTTTAACATACTTGAGGAAAAGTTGGGGAAATGTTTACTATTCGATTTAACCCTCAATATCGCCACGAACACAAGCGCGCGTGCTAGCATGGTAGTAGTTTGTACATAAGGACCCATGAATTTTTCGTGTTTTTGGTTTATAGGGATCGGCCCTGGCAGCTGTAGAAGCGTCACGAAGCGGCTCACCGCGTCGGAGCTTATTCCCGGAGTATACGGAGAGGCGACATGCGAAAAGTCGAGATAAATTTATTGTATATTGTAAGCGAAAGTCAGTATTAAGAGACACATGGAATGGTAGTGTTCCGAGCGATGGCAGCGGTAAAGTTCGCCGTTCTTGCTCTTTTCTTCGTGTTGTTAGATGCGTACGAATTGAACCGCGCCCCTCTAGCTGTCGACGCCATATCATGTAAGGAAGGGAAAAGCTTATGTGTTACGGAGGCGTGTGTTGAAGTTGATGTCAGATCGGGAACCTCTCGCCGGCGCTCACTGCTGTCGTCCGGCTGCCGTCTTGAATGGATCCTTTGGACGAGTACTCCTTGGAAGACAAATCTTGAGGTCCTCCGTACCACAAAAGCGACACATCGCATCTTCTGCGGTAGTAGGACAAGCTAGTTTCCATCAGTCCGGCCCCGTTTCTGCTGAGTTATGTTTCCGTAGGTGAATTCCGGAAGCTCGAGGCCGGCTCCAGCATCCAAGGAAAACGAATCGCGAGTTCACCTTTCTGTTCCCGCCAGAGTTTAAGACTTCGGAAGAAATTTCCCATTCGAGATGTTTTGGAGCGAAATGGGCGACGGTAGCCGAGGAAGTTCGAAACAACCGGTAGAGTCTTCCCGCGCGAACTCTTTATGTATGCAAACTAGACGAGAATTTAGAAACGTCATTCGGAATTTGTTTAAAAACCTTGCGCCCGTCACTAGCTTTGGACATGTTTAACTAGTACGAGATCTGTCCTATGTCTCAAAGATGCGGGGCGAATTCCGTCAAGAAAAAGGAGAAGCGGACATGGCGAAGCCGAGACTAGCCGAAGAAGCGAAAAACCTATAACCTTGTTTCATTGTACCCTTTACAATGTACAGACGTCTAGTTCCTTTTGCAAAGATGACTGACCAAATCATCACTTTTGTAGGGTGCTTCACTGTCGGTATCACGCAGTCTTTATGAATTCTCTCACCTGGACGCCTTCTGACGTATTGCGCTTTATTAGCAAGAATTTCGAAAGTTCTTTCATCACTATGATATTCATATTGATGAAAATTTACGTAATTTTAATTAAGTTACAGACAAACGCAGTTAATAAAGTATGAAACTAAAAAAAAACCCAATTTCCAGAAATCTAAATCTTTGTTCTGATGGTTTCTTGCCCATAGTAAACATTTTGCTTTCATCGCAGGAGTCAGTTTAGGCTTACGAGCGGGTCTACAGGCTTTCATATTCAGCTCAAGAACAGTACAACAGTGGTGCAGGCTGGTACATTACTCTAATTTAATTGAGTTTATAACGACTCGTTTTATAGCCGGGGTAAGTTCGTCGGTTGCCAAGGTTCGTTACAAACATTTATTTCATTGATCAGACTTCATTTTATTAATCCTGATTGATGACATACATTATAACTTGATTTCCTTTGGGTTTTCTCCTTGCTCGTCTCCGCGCGTCTTCACTCACCTTGACTGGTTCCTGACCGTCGCCTTTGCTCATCGTGATTCGATTTGTGCTTCTGTGGGTACGACTCGGCTTGCCTTGCCTTGACTCTCTCTGCTCTGCTCTTCCCTGTCTTCGTCTCTGCGTGTTGCCTCTGCTCGTTCTCCCCGTTTTCGTCCTCCCCTGTCTTCATCTCCGCGTGGTGCCTCTGCTCGTTCTCCCTATCTTCATTCTTCCCTGTCTTCGCCTCCGCGTGTTTCCTCTGCTTTGCCTCCCTGTCTTCGTCTCTACGTGTGCCTCTGTTTTGATCATATTGACTCTGCTGTGTCTGCTTATCGTGGTTTTGGCGTCGTTCGTCGTGGCTTATCGTAGCTGGTTGTAGCTCGAATCCTGGTACGACTCTGCTTGCCTTACTTGACCCTGTCACTGACCGTCATCTCGTGGTTTGCTCTGTGCTTGGATCCGCTCATCGTGGCTCGCCGTGGTCGTAGCGTCTTCGCTTTATTCTAGTCAGTGCTCCGCTCTGCTATGTTATTCTCCGCTCTGCTTGGCTCTGCTTGGCTCGTTTCTGCTTGGCTTGTCGCTGCTTGATTCGTCGCTGCTTGGTTTGCTCCGCTGCTTGGCTTGTCGCTGCCTGGTTTGCTCCGTTGATTGGCTTGTTACTGCTTGGCTCAACGTTGCGTGGTTTTTTGCTGCTTGGCTTGTCGCTATTTGGCTTGCTCCGCTGCTTGATTGTTTCCGTGTGTCTGTGTCCTACTGACTATAATTGGTCTTGCCTATACTAAGTGGACTTATAAAGCTCCAGCCTTAGCACCGACTCAGCGTCCTCACAACAGTCTCACACTACTTGATGTGGACTTATAAAGCCCCAGCCTTCTTGCAGGATGGTACCGGTCAGTGACGGTCGTACAGTATTCAGTTTTCGCTCCGGCGGAATTATAGAAATCTGCAACCTTCGCTACTGGCTGATAGCTGCAAACTGGCTGCCTTCTGGTCGTTCGCTGGAGACTATATATTCGCGAGAACATTTGTCATCTGCGAATTATTAGGAAGTGTTCGTTATGGAAGAATTTCCTTTTCTTCGTTTTATAATTCGCGGATGATGTATGCACCCTTCACAATATAGTAAAACCATACTTCACATGCGATTTGTCGGCGGGTTTTATCTGTCAACCCGATGTCGCTTGTGGCATTGTCGTGGCTCCTGCCGGCTGTACAGGCTTTTTGACTTTTGATGCCTTTCAGGTTCTTGTGTTTCTTGTGTTCCTTTTGTGTCCTGTGATTCATGTTCTGTGTTTTTATGCAATTCATGTTCTGTGTTTTTATGCAATTCATGTTCTGTGTTTCTATGTAATTCATGTTCTGTGTTTGGTCTTCTATGTAACTTATGTGTCCATTGTTGTCCATTTAATTCTAAGTTGTTTCAATTCATTTGTAATTCAGTGCGCTCTGGTCCTCTGTTCTCCGGCAGTTTGTGTAGGCGGAATTTTATCCCAGAATTTCCGTCCTTACACTTCCCTCCTACTTGGGGATGAAATCTCATTCGTGGAAGCAAAACGATTTTTTACGCATATTTTCTTGAGGAATCGTTCAACCCGTGGTGACAATATTGATTTGTGGCCACACTTATTTTTCCCTTGAGGACCCAAATCTTTATTATTTTCTCCTCAGAAATATTCAATCTCTTGGAAATTTCTCTATTCGAATACATTTTCACATCGATTAAGGCCTTTACTTCGTGGATTTTTTCTTTCGTCAGATCACTGCTTTTACCCATTTTATTTAAACTTAATACAAAACTTAAATGTCTTTCAAAATAATAAAAAATATTTCTAAATTATAACACAGTTCATAAACACCTAAACATCCTGCAATAATGAAACAAAAACCAAAATATGTCTTTTTGATTGAAAACCGTGGCGGAGACTCAGTCAGGTACTCGCATTTGCTTTATGTCATAAACAAGCGAGTCCGAGTGAGACTGCAACATTTTCGGTAATAACAAATAGATAAGAGCAATACGAATCTAGGGAGAGGGCTTAACACATTCCACACATCAAATAAAGCGATTTAGAAGGATCTGAATACATTTCTTGGTTAAAATTTTAAGTTTGTTTAATAATTTGATCAGGGACTGTACACGGAATTGACCTGATAGGACTGACAATCTAAGAAATAACGTTCCAAATAGCCTACAGGCTATTTTTTAGGTTGTATAATAACTTGCACCGCATCTCTGCACGGTAAAAAATTTTGGTGTAATTTCAATAAATTTTCTTATCTATATAGGTCCAAACGAAATCTTAGATAAAATCTATATGTTCGCATCATATAGAAAGAGTCTACTTATTTTAATATACTTTTTATCAAAGCAAGTGTGAACCAATGTATCTTAAACACTATTTAATTTATAAGAATTGCTACACAATGAATATATACGAATTCAGTATAAGCCTTATAACTAGATCATATAGAAAGGGCCTATCTGTTTTAGAATAATCTTTATCAGAGGCAAGTATAAACCAATGTATCTTAAACATTATTCAGTTTATAAGAATCGCTATACATTGAATATATGAGCCGTTTATTTTGAAAGTGGGGCAAGTCCATTTTTTGCTTTTTGTGGTATTAGATAATGTAAGTTTATTATCCAATAGTGTATATAGTGCTAGCTAAAAAAAATAATGGTTTAATTATACCTTAATGGACTTGCCCCACTTTCAAAATTTATGAATTATTGTAATCGTTAATTTTAAAGGGTCCATGAAGAATCGCCAAAGTTGTGACTTTATTGTCTCCGATTCTTTTGAAAATTTTTGTACTTGAAGAACTAGTGAAAAAAATAATTGAAATTCAATTTTTTTTTTCTATCTAATTTTTTTTGTCAGTTATAGTATGTTAAAGTTTGGTCAAAAAAGGTGTCCGAGTTCTCTTTGAAAATGCATATCTCTGGTAATTTTTATCCTAGAACAATAAAATAAGGCTTATTTTAAGAGGGAAATATAAATAAAATATAAATAAAATATAGATAAAATATAGATAAAATATAGATAAAATATAGATAAAATATAGATAAATATAGAATATAGAAAAAATACAAATAAAAATTAGCCTTGAAATTTATTTTTCACGGCTATAATGTTTTGAAAAACATTATAACCTACAAAATACAAAAAAATAAAAAAATAAAAAAAAACGCATTTTGAGATATTAAAGGATAAAAGACAAAATAGTTATCCATGAAAAAAATTTCAAGGATAATTTTTATTCGTAATGTTTTTTATTGCGACAATCTTCCCCTTTAAAATGAGCCCTACTTTATTGTTTTAGAATAAAAATTACCGGTTATACACATTTTCAAAAAGGACTCGGACACCTTTTTTGAGCTAACTTTAGCATACTTTATCATACTATAACTAACAAAAAAAATTAAGATGGAAACAAAAAATTGGATTTCAATTATTTTTTTCACTAGTTCTTCAAGTACAAAAATTTTCAAAAGAATCGGAGATGGTAAGATCACAAATTTCGTAATTTTTGGCGATTCTTGATAGAATGACCCTAAACGGATAATATTTTAGTTGCATCATCCTTTTTTAATAATAAAAACAAAATACTGTTTAATTTTATATAAATATTTATTAGTTTGAGAAAAAGTAAAATAAAACAAAGAAAACAGTTTTTAAATATTCAGTAGAGAATATAACTTAACAGAAAACAATTCATTTTTATAAACAATTTCAATGGAATTATTCATTTTCGTAAATCATTTACTTTATACGTACTGAATTTTACTTAGGATTTAACATCTTAAAATATTCATGATTTTGCTTTTTTCATACAAAGAAGGTAATTTTATATTTGCGAAATTAGTTGGTCTCCCTCGTCGACTTTGTTCAGAATTTATTAGAAACTGAACTAGAACTTGCTTGCAGGCTGATAATAGAGGTTGAATACTATACAATTTACAGTATTTTGCAGTCTTGCCAATATTACTAAAATTTGCCGGTGTTGCAAGTAAACATATTTTTATCGAAACTATGAAATTTGTACTTGTTATTATTTTTGAAGTATTGTACAATTATCAATTACCAATGTCAGGAATTGATAGATAGAAATATATTTTTTAGACATGATGTAAAACCAAAACATAGGTTTCACAACAACAACCGGAGCTAAATTATGCAATAACATATTCGGTTAAAAATAATTTCAGCCAAAGATGGACTTGCATCACTTTCAAAATAAACATATTTAAAATACCGTTAATAGCTAAAACTTCCATCTCCCAAATATTACGGCATTTGAATTTTTTGACTAAAAATTGTTTACAGATAAAAAGATCATATTAAGTTTTATCTATAGTTATCATTATCTTAATTTTTTTGAAAAATGGACTTGCCCCACTTTCAAAATCAACGGCTCATATGCCAATTTTGTGTAAGCTTTATAACTGGATTGGAATAAATATTTTAATGCCGTTCATTTTGATTTTATTACGTACATACGAGTATATACGTATGGATATGTATTATACGTTTGGTATCTGAAAATTATCTAAATCTCTGATGAAAATTGTAATTAAAAACATATTCGAATGTGTATTGTATATATAAACTTTATTTCATAACTTTCTTATAAAAATTATTAAAAAAAAATCAAATTTTATAAAAAAGTAATTAAATAGGTATGTCTTATTAAATATGTATTAATTATTATATATGTCTTATTAAATATTATTTGTTATCTTTTCTTGATACTGCTGAAATAAAATTTTCGTTAATTTCAAAAGCGTTATGAAATGTATTAAATCCCAATGATAAAACCTTCTCACATAGAATGTAATAGTTTCGCTTATCAAAAAGAATATGTTTCACTTTGAAGAAAAATTCATAACATTCCATGTACTTAGAAGCTGGTTTTCGCCTTCACTTTTTAAGCATGGAAACAGCGATACACATGCCGAAGCTGCAGCTATCAATTGAGTTTTAATAGGTGAAAATCCACATTGTTCCTCTACATACGAGTATGAAGCGGTGAATGCTATAAGTCGACGCCGACTTCTTGAACTTAATAATTTTTTGTTTTCATACTCGCTGAATAATTCGAGCCCACCACTTTTGCGACAGATATATGATCGTAGTGCCTGAAATATCACAACCTATATTATTTCTTCACATCACATTGCACACAAATTCAATTTTTTTTTCGATTAAATTTAATGAGTGTCACATGTGTAAATAATTTAAAGGCATTTAAACTAAAATTACCTCAGGTGTAATATATACACTACATCCAATGGCAACGTTTTGCCTTTTCAAAACTCCGAGCGGAGTTTTTTC
Source organism: Beris morrisii (assembly GCA_951812415.1). Lineage (NCBI taxonomy): Eukaryota > Metazoa > Arthropoda > Insecta > Diptera > Stratiomyidae > Beris > Beris morrisii. The sequence goes on along the minus strand of OX638312.1, from coordinate 80,508,029 downwards.
ACATGTTGCAATTTCTATAAATATGTATCACTTCAATATATATTACATGTATCACTACCATAACTATTAACAAACCTGGAGAATTATTTTCTTTTACACTGATCTTCAAAAAAAATAGCGGGTGTAAAAAAAACTGCTGCTCAAAATCTACGAAAATATCTTCACCTATTTCGAAATCGGTACTTGACTTAAACCCTATAAAATTTTCTACGTCCAATTCAAATGTTGACGTGCCTGAATAAATAAAAACGACTAAAAAAATATTTTGATATAATCGAATCATACTTACACGCTTCCTTAAAATCTCCATAGGTAATTTCTGGACCAGAGGAAGATACAACTCTCACTAATTTTTTTTTTCACTTTTGCACTCCACTTGGACATATATCCCAGAATACATAGTTTTATTATTGAAATTTATAGGAAGATATTAAACGCGTGTCACGTCCGACGATCGTCAAATTGAAAATGAATTCCACCATACATATTTTACATAGAGCTGACGCAATAAATACTCAGAAACAAAACACTAATCTTAAAATTTTTATGCGGAATCCTATTGCTTTGATCGCGTTTGGTGTAAATTTCTAATTTATCCCTATTTTTTATAAATTTAATAAGATAAATGTATTAGAAAGTTTTACCTATTCAAATATTATAGAATTTATACCAAAAATTGTGTAATTTCTATGCGGAATCCTATTATTTTGAACGTGGTTGGTGTAAGTTTCTAGTTTTATTCGTATTTTATATCAATTTAATAAGGGAATTGTATAAGACAGTTCTATCTTTTCAAATTTTATAGAATTTATACCTAAAATGGCTTAAATAGCTTCATAAATGGTAAAGAATAACTTTTTCGATCTTTTACTCCAAAATTTTTTACCGTGTGCATTACACGCGTTCTGGATTTCTGCCCAAAAAAAAACAATAATGTTGCTGCTTGTTTTGTAGCTAATAATATGGCACACAAAAAAAATATAACATTTTGATAATGGGGTTTTCTGGGGAAAAAATAACATTGATCAAAAAATGATTAAGGTCACAGTAGCAAAAATTTGTAGTTTGAAGTAAATTTCTCAAGATCGGGAACATCTACAACATCGACGCTTTCATTACACCTTACATACTTTCAGAAACGTTTGGTAACAAAAAGCAAACGAAACAATAACAGTAAAAGATTTTCGACCGTGGCGCGGAGCAAAGCAAAGTTAAATGCACCTTTTCCAACAACTTAAATCATTCTATCCTATGATTTTCTATTACGGTCCTTATAAACTGTACTGAATTATCCGCTTCCATAAATTGTGAAAAAGCTAAGTCGTCATAAACCTCCCCCTCGGAAATAACCGTCAAGGAGCATCGATAAATTTAACGAAGGCGATAATTAACCGCCAAACAACGTAACAAATTTACGATGCAATTTAACATTTTAATCCGCAACCTTAAACCAGGAGCGAGGTACACAAAGCACTAGCGACATAATCGGCCCACAAAACCGAAACGCCACACCGCAAAGCCCGTGAGGAAACCAGCCTAGCGAGCATAAACGAGAACCCATAAATATTTGATTAGAAAAAGATTGGCAGCGTAAATTCAGTGCGTAATAAGTTCATAAAAAGGGTTTACACGGTCGGTAGCCCAGTATACATCATAGCCGGAGTTTATGGACCCTTAAATTTTGACTAACCATCATCTATCCGGTTTTTGAATTCGATAAATGGCGGCTTTTCAATAAACCACCCGGGTAAATATTTGTCAACGAATTGACACATTCTCATACCTCGTTTGCGGCCAGCTATTAAACAAGAACTTTTCAGCTTGCTAGGGGCAGTTTTAAAACTTCCACCAGAAGGCTACAATAAAATCCAAGAACTAATATATCACTTCCGTCATTATAAGGATGGGTCATTCGAGCTAAGATCCGGATCCCTGAGCCGCTCATGGGAAATTTATATTGGTTTTTTTTATTGCGGTCGAGAAAGAAAAGGGTTAAGTTAGGATTCAAGGCAACGTCCAGGAACAAACAATATTCGTGCGTGTCCGGACCAGAAGAATGAAGGCGTTTTTAAGAGCACCCGTGAAATTATCGTCCTATAGTTGCTCAACAAAATAACGAACCGAACAGAAGAAAGTTGTAAAAACGATTCGTTTCGTATGTATCTGGGGATCCAGGATCCCACTGAGTATTAACCGAAATTTACGAGCTTCTCTATGAAGCGGATGTTTGCTCCCGCTTGTTGTAGTTTTTGAGTCCCGAAGTGAAAACGTGCGACAGAATGTATTGATTTTGACTGATAGCTTCAATGGGCGCCCCTGGGTTAAAACTTAACCCAACTGTGGAAACATTGACCTAAACCGACTTTATGGCATGAAGTTATCAGCTGCACCAGTTGGAGTCTTGATAGGGCTGTAAAACTGTGCCATCCTGTTTGCCTTTGTGTTCGTTTTTACGGATATTACAATTTCGTACCAGATTTTCATGTCGAAGCTGACATAAAAATGGCGCTTTTGACCGGAAGCGGAAACATTGGCTGACTGAGACTGAATTCGAAATATATTTCTTTAAACGAAATTGACGTAATAAAAAGTTGCTATAGGCACACAGGAGAGTTACATCCATATGTTCGTTATTTCATACGTAGGTACTTTCTTCTTTTATGGGCATATAACTTTTGCAAGTAGAAATTGTTTAAAGGCTAAGGTATACAGATAACTAAAAATCAGTTCTGGAAAGCTTTATAACAAATCCCCTCTTATCAATGGGATGCAATATCAACCTAGAAATTATGAGAATAAAAAAATATGTGAAACATTGATTTTACTTTACTATTTTTTTGTATTTTCGTTTCAAGACTTAGGCTGGCCGCACACTGAGAGAGGAAACCTGTTTCAGTCAAAAACGTTTTTGACTAAACATGACAATGTCGCTGTTTCAATGGCAATTCAGTGACCAGATGCACACTGATTAGTCGGGTACCTTGAAGCGTGTTTAGATGCATTTAGTTGCAATTAGGCTGCTCGACGTCAATAGGTCAATCGTCGTTTCGTGTCGGAACATTTAGGGCTCATGCTACTTAGGACGCTTAAAAAAAGGACTATTTTTAGAAATAGTCCAACCAAATTTTAATATTGACCAAATTGACCAGTGAAGTTCGATATTATCTACAAGTAGTTGGTAGTAGTAGTAGTACATATTCTATACTACCTACAATAATAGAAAAAAAACATACTGCAGTCACGATCGGCTGCAAGCCAATCGTATAATACTCTAGATGAATACTGAACTCCGATTTATATTGTAGTTGGTGATAATAAGAATTACGTGTGTGCATGTTTTGTGTCCTTTATTAAGGACTGCCATTAGATTGCTACTCAAAACTAAAAGACAATATTCAGTGTTTAATTTCATATATTGAACTGGGTAAGTCATCGAAAAAAAATTTCCTTTTTAATGGACTTTCACATGGAAGGTGCAGGAAGGACTCACTCGATTTCTTACATATTTATCCTTTTCCTTGGAACCATTCAAAAATGAACGTGTAAAAAATTTCAAATTCGTAGCTTGAAATGTTCAAAAGTAATCGAAAAATATTGTTGAACACGTGTCTTAAGGACATTTTGTATGGCAGCTACCAGAAGGAGTAAAAGGATTTTGCTGATTAGTAAACTCGAACTTCGTTTTTACTCAAAACTAATTTGTACAAAATTTCCAATTCATAGCTAAAAGATTACTTGAGCTATAGTAAGTTCCGTAAATTAAGTGAATACATTTTGACAGGATTCCACATGGCAGCTACACGAAGGACTAATAGGATTTTCTTCATAATCATACATTTAGTTCCAACTATTGGAAAAATACTACGTACAAAATTTCAAAGACATAGCTTAAACCCTTCTGAAGTTATCGGCCAATATTCTTAAACACGTGTTTTAAGGACATTTTCTATGGCAGCTACCCGAAGGAGTAGGACGATTTTGCCCGTTAACGAACTTAGCCTTACAAATTCAACCAAACATCCAGATTCAAAATTTCAAGATCCTAGGTGAAGGCGTTCTTGAGTTATCGTGTTCACGGACAGACGGACGGACGGACGGACGTCAAGCGGATTTGAGGTTTTTAGCCACAAATAAACAAAAAATAATGTATAACTTTTTTTCGTCCGAGGCTTGGTTCTATGCGTTACAAACTTTTGGGCTGGATTAAACTTATAATACTCTATATGATTTCATCTAGAGTATAAAAGTTCATATTAGAATAGGAAAAACAATCTGCCAACAGTCTAGGCTCAACTTTATTATTTTTTGAGTAGAAGTTCGGAAGGAGTTTAATTCTGAGATGCGGTGTAGGTTACTATGTGACTGAAAACCTAAAAAAAAGTTTGGGAAGCGGTTAGAATAGGGTCGCGATAGAATACTTACACCGCTGCCACATTTAACATATGAATTACATAATTGGGTCATACTCCGGGACGAGGTCTAGTCCTAATTTGTGTAATTTGTGAAAACATATGGAACCCCCTTGCACCCACTTTGGGGATGAATATCAAAAAATCCTAAAATGAGTATTTAGACATATATAAAGAAAGCCATAGGAAGTAAAAACCATTCCGATGTCTTATCACTCTTAAGAGATATGACGGAATTCGTGAAAACGTGTTCAACCCGTTTATACACTCTTAGGGGTTGAAAAAAAAACCTTGAAAACAAGTTTTAGGTGATTATTAAATAGTCCCGTGGAAGTGAAAAGTTATTCGATATCTAATCAGACCTGAGGGATACGACTGAATTCGTGAAAATGTATACATCCCCTTTACACTACCTTAGGGGTCGAATTTAAAAAATCCTGAAAACACTTTCTAGGTATTTATATGAAAAATCCGTACAAAAAAAATTAATTCAATATTTGAAAAGACCTAATAGATGTGACGAAAATCGTGAAAATATATGCATTCCATTTTCACTGACAATTTTTTTGCCCCACTTTTGAACGCCAATAGATATTTGAATTTTTTTTTAAACAGAATTACTTTTCTAGTTGATTTACATATACGTACCAAATTTCGACTTTCTAGCGTAAGCCGTTCTATAGTTAGGAAAAACTCCCCCCCATACCATACTACCGCTATAAAAAATTATATTTTTCCAACATGCTACTACTATAGCTCTATCTAAATACTAAGTTTCAGCTTAATATCATTATAGGTTCTCGATATATAAGAATCGGAACTTTTTGCTTTTCACCCTTCCCCACCCTTACCCTCTACACCCTTATCCCTGAAATTTGTTTTTCTGTTGAAGGTCTATTAGGCCTACTTCTGGTAAAAATTTTAAGCATCTATCTTACACCGTTCTTGAGATATAAGATGCGATTTTTAAAAAAAAATCTTACCCCCTCCACTTCCATGCTCCACCGCCCTCTTAAACGATTTTATTTTCAGCAAACTTTATTTGTCAACCTTTATACAGAAACCAAATTTTATTTCTCTAGTGCAATTGGTTCGTGAGATATTGTAATCTAAAGTTTTTCAACCCCCACCCCCGACGTCACTGCCCCCTCTCAAAAATTTGTTTCCGGTCTATTCTGCTACTATACCTACAGATTATTATTAAGTTTTAATTTCGTGGTATTAAACGTTTAGGAGATATGTATTCTAGAATGTCTCGATCTCGCCTTTCGAACGTTTCGGACGCATTATTTTTCCCCCCACTCCCACACCCTTTCACCCATATCATCAATATTTTTGCAAATGGGTCCACTATCGATGCTCTATAGAAATTCCAAGTTTCAGCTTCCTAACATAAGCGGTTGCTGAGATCTAGAAACCAAAATTTTTCGTCTAAAATGCTTTCCCCACCTCCCTCTAATGCGTTTCAGACGCATTATTATTCCCCCCACTCCCACACCCCTTTGTCCATATCGGCAATATTTTCGCAAATGGGTCCACTATCAAAGCTCTATATAAATTCCAAGTTTCAGCCTCCTAGCCTAAGCGGTTACTGAGATCTAGAAACCAAAATTTTTCGTCTAAAACGCTTCCTCCACCACCCCCCTCACACCCCACCACTAAAAATGTGGCCACTTAAAGAGGTCTGCTCAGTCTACCAACAAAAAAAATTCAACTTATTAGCTCAAAGAGTTTGAGAGCTATAAGCTTTCAAACGTTTTGCGTACGGCGGACGGCGGACGGAGCACAGACGGACTGTACATTTTCTTTTGCTTTTTTGGTGTCTATTAGTCATGAAACGTGAAAAAAAAATTTTTCAGGGTAGCAAATTTTTTTTTTTAAAAATTGATAACAATACTTTACTATTAAAATAATAAAGTAATAATTGGAGGTGAGGCTTTTCTAGATCTCAGCTTTATAGTGCAGGGAAATGATTTGTGTGTTTTTTCAAATTAGTGATCTTTCATTGCGCAGTTATGAGTTCTCAATATGGTTCGTTGTGTTGTTTAAGGGTGTGGAAGTACCCCATTCTTTAATAAGGATGTGTCATTTTTTGCTTTTCCGAAAAATATGATTTATACTTTTAATTCTAGGAGTTCGAAATGGAAATCATTCGCAAGCATAGATGGCAATGAACCCAATTTTATATCTATAATTTTTTTATTGAGCTGTATTATTTTAATTTCTTTAAACAAAATTACATTGAATACTTTATTTTTATTTATTTGTAGCTTATAATCAGAATTTTTGTTACGGGTATATCCGGATCTGCAGCGCCGACCTGTAATGAAATAAAGCAAGAAGTCATCGATTGTTGAATTGTGATTTATACGGGACTTTACTTACCGCCGAATTGCTGTGTTTTTTCGGAATGTAGCCCATGGGTCCTGGGGCGATTGGCGCTCCTCTCACATCACACCTAAAAAAATAAACCAATAAGGAAAGGTTAGTGGACTTTTTTGAACTAAACACGGAGAAGAGGCGGAAAGATGAAGGAATTAGGATCATTAATGTAACACTAGGGTAAATTAGATTTAGGTTTAGCGTTAGTAGATTAGTAAGGAATTTATCGAAATAAAAAAAGGTACTCACGGAAGATAGACTTTGGCTGCGCAACAAACATAAATACTTCAATTCAAACATAAATACTTCAATTGCCGTAACCGGCACCAAAATCAAAGCTTGTGACATAATTGTCATACTTACATTCATCGATGGTTACTCCGTCCTGCGTAACCGCTGACTCCGTCCTGCGTTCCGTTCAACCCTAAAACGAGGAAAAAGAAAACACTTTAGTTACAGACACCTAACCGGTGTTGAATGGAAGAAACGAACTACCACCGAGGGCACGATCACGATCACGGAAAACACAGAACGATCACGGAAAACACGGAAAACAATTAACGCGGCAAATACGACACAGGAAACACAGCACAACACCGCACAAATATCAACACCACAACAAGAAACGTCGTCCGACGACGAAAACAGATAATATGGACGAGCACTGCGCGAACCGCGAGAAATTAGTGTCGGTAGAGCAGATCTGCAGGTTTGGGCCCGTGCTAAATAGTCGGAAGGGAATTTTTAAGAGGACAGGAGAAATTAATCGGCACCTGAGAGAAATGGAAAGTTATGAGGAAACGATCATTGACCTTTTTTTGGAAAAGAACGGAAAATAAACGAAGTGTGGAAACGGTTGGAAAAAGCTCGGCGAGATTTCGCGGAAGGTGAAGGACAGAAAAACGGGGCCTTTGGTTTTTGGAGGTGAGACCGAGCAGAGTAAAGTGCGGAATACAAGTAGAAAAAGAAAAAGAAAATAAGGAGGTTGGCAGGAGAATTTTCGATACTGGAGGAAGGTGGTACGGAGATTTCGATTTTCCGCGGAGGAGATTCGATTACGACGAGGGATTGAATTCAAGCGGTGCTACGGTTGTAAAACAAGAGCAGACATCGCGGGACAACGCACCAGCGGCGCCCTAGATTTTTAAGGTAGAGTCGTGTAGGAATTCGAGAAATCAGTTAGGGGAACCGAGTAAGTTAGAATTTTATTAGATTAGCTTCATATATTATTTTCTAGAATTACTACATTATAGACGTTATATTAGTCTATTTATTAATTGAATTACAATACATTCTTTTTGGACTACGTATCTTTTGTAACTGTTTGTGACGTGTTTCAGCCTTTTCTCAGTGTGTTTAGTTGGCTAAAGAAAGAAATTGTTAAATCCTCGTACTAGTGGTTCGGTCGAGGAGGACTTTAAGAATGGGTGGCCTAAATTAAGGAGCCACTGGCGCCCACGACCTATTTCTGGGTTGGCCGGAAAGGGACCCGTGCGCCCCTTTGGTGCAAGGGGTTTTAATTGCGGTTTTTCATCGGAAAAAACGCGCTAACGGCGGTAGACAGACCGCTACCGCGTTCAGAACCGTAATATTCTGTTCGGTATTAACCACATAGCTTCTCAATCTAATTATTCGACATAAAATTGAGCGCGGATTCAAACCAAATCGAAATTTAGTAATCAACTGAGACTGTGGAGGTGCTGAAACTCGATACGGTTTTTACTATGGAGCTTATATGGGCGCTTCCTCTCTATCTCATACTCTTTGCACTTATCAAGCAGTATGAAAAGGCCTTCACAGACTTTCGTTCAATGCTACTTCACTCTAGCTTTTTCGTGTTGATGAATAGACGCATTAAGATGAATTGGAAATTGACTGCCGACTGCAGTGACAGTCTCAGACCAGTGAAAAATGAAAACGTTAAGAGATTGCCTGAAAATCTGCGATACTTTTCCAGAAAGTTTTCGGTATTTGGATAGCCTTCTAATGCTTTTATAATACTTCGTCTTAAATATAGAAAACGTCCTATTATGTGTAAGTATAACTTATTAGGTGAGCTAATCATTTCGGGATTTGGATTGGGAAATAATATCAAAAGGATCAATTTCGCGAATAGTAAAATTTATTCACAAAAAAAAACAGTTAATAATAAGGTACTAAGTTTCAACTTTCTAGCATAAGCCGATTCTGAGATATGAAAAACCACCCCCCACCACCGTACCTTGTTACTACTATCAAAAATGTATTTTTCTGGTATGTCTCTATAGTAGTTCTATACAGTTCTCGATTATTAGTTGTCTATCCTTTGCGGCTTTTGAGAAATTCAATTCGTTCATTTTTTTCATTCCCCTCCCACCATCACTCCCTACACCCACAACCTTCGAATTTGTTTCTCCGCTAGAGGTATACTGGTTTTCAAGATCACATCTGATACGGTTCTTGAGATATAAAAATTTAATTTTTTGAAAAATGGCTGGCTCCTCCTTCCGCGCTTCACCTCCTCCCTCAAAAATTTTACATTTAGTAGACTCCACTGGTAATTCAATATACAGAAACCAAATTTTATCTTCCTGGCGTAATTGAGTCGGAAGATATTGTATTTAAAATTTTTTAATTTTCAGCTTTCTAGCATAAGCGGTTCCTGAGATCAAAATTTTTCATCTAAAACGCTCCCACTCACACCCCTACCCGCCCAAAAAGTAACACTCGTAGGGGTTCACTCATTCTACCTACCATAAAAAATTTTAACTTAAATCTCAAGAGAGCTACGCACTTTCAAACTGTTTTGCGTACGGCGTACGGAATACGGCGTACAGCGGACGGCGGACAGACGGATTTTTTTTTGCTTTTTTGGTGTTTCCTATTCCTAAAACGTGAAAATACAAAATTTCAGTGCAGCAAATTTTTTTGAAATTTCAGGTCGATCACAATACTTTATTATTAATAAATAATAAAGTAAAATTAATGTTTGTTTGTTCGTTTGTTTATCCCGTATGCGCTCCTAAGCCATTAATCCGATTGCGATAAACTGTTGGTGATTTGTTGAGGACACGCCCGCGAAGGTTGGTAGCATTGACATTGACACGTCCAACAAAATATTTTATCGTATTGACAAATTTCATATAATCTTTAACAAAAACCCACTGTCTAGATAACAAAAGAATTTGTTGAATTGAGAAAAAAATGTTCAGTAAAAAATTTGTATTTTTTGTATTTATAACAAAAATAAATTATGAAATCAACAATTTTTTTGTATTTGTAACAAAAGAATATTATCAAACACACCAATTACTTTATTCAAGATGAAAGTGTTTTGTTGTTTATTTTGTCAGATTGACAATGGTTTTATTGAATACGCTCATGTTTGTATGGTGCTATGCGGTTTCCAGTCTTGCTTTCAGATTTGCTCACTGTTGCTTCGTCGCTCCCGTTAGTTCCGTTGCTTCCGTTACTCCCGTTGTACCCGTTTCTCCTGTTGTGCCCGTTGCTCCGTTTGCTCCCGTTGCTTCGTTCCTCCCGTTTCTCCCGTACTGTTGATATTTTCTAATCTCGTTTTAGATGTCTTTACTTCGTTTTCAAGACAATTTTAAATAGGGTTTATCAGTTTTGTATTTTTTCGATATCTTTCTTACTCAAACTGTTAAAATTGTGCAAATAAAGAATAAATTCTGGAGCGCATTTGTGTATGGTATCAGTCACTTTTTATACTCTAGATGAAATCATATAGAGTATTATAAGTTTAATCCAGCCCAAAAGTTTGTAACGCATAGAACCAAGCCTCGGACGAAAAAAAGTTATATATTATTTTTTGTTTATTTGTGGCCAAAAACCTCAAATCCGCCTGACGTCCGTCCGTCCGTCCGTCCGTCCGTCCGTCCGTCTGTCCGTTAGCACGATAACTCAAGAACGCCTTCACCTAGGATCTTGAAATTTTGAATCTGGATGTTTGGTTGAATTTGTAAGGCTAAGTTCGTTAACGAGCAAAATCGTCCTACTCCTTCGGGTAGCTGCCATACAAAATGTCCTTAAAACACGTGTTCAAGAATATTGGTCGATAACTTCAGAAGGGTTTAAGCTACGACTTTGAAATTTTGTATGTGTTATTTTTCCAATAGTTGGAGCTAAATATATGATTATGAAGAAAACCCTTTTAGTCCTTCGTGTAGCTGCCATACAAATATCCTGTCAAAATGTATTCACTTAATTTACGAAACTCACTATAACTCAAGTAATCTTTTAGTTACGAATTCAGAATTTTGTACAAGTTAGTTTTGAGTGAAAAGAAAGTTCGAGTTTACTAATCAGCGAAATCCTTTCACTCCTTATGGTAGCTGCCATACAAAATGTCCTTAAAACACGTGTTCAAGAATATTACCAATAACTTCAGAACGGTTTTAGCTACGTCTTTGAAATTTTGTATGTAGTATTTTTCCAATAGTTTGAGTTAAATGTATGATTATGAAGAAAATCCTATTAGTCCTTCGTGTAGCTGCCATACAAATATCCTGTCAAAACGTTATCACTTAATTTACGGAACTCGCTATAACTCAAGTAATCTTTTAGCTACGAATTCGGAATTTTGTACAAATTAGTTTTGAGTAAAAAGGAAGTTCGAGTTAACTAATCAGCGAAATCCTTTTACTCCTTCTGGTAGTTGCCATAAAAAATGTCCTTAAAACACGTGTTCAACAATATTTTCCGATAATTTTTGAACGCTTCAAGCTACGAATTTGAAATTTTGTACACATTAATTTTTGAATAGTTCCAAGGAAAAGGTTAAATATGTAAGAAATCGAGTGAGTCCTTCCTGCACCTCCCATGTGAAAGTCCTTTAAAAAGGACATTTTTTTTCGATGACTTACCCAGTTCAAGGTATGAAGTTAAACACTGAATATTGTCTTTTAGTTTTGAGTAGCAATCTAATAGCAGTCCTTAATAAAGGACATACAACATGCACACACGTAATTATACTTTATCCCCAACTACAATATAAATCGGAGTTCAGTATTCATCTAGAGTATTATACGATTGGCTTGCAGCTGATCGTGACTGCAGTATGTTTATACTCTAGATGAAATCATATAGAGTATTATAAGTTTAATCCAGCCCAAAAGTTTGTAACGCATAGAACCAAGCCTCGGACGAAAAAAAGTTATATATTATTTTTTGTTTATTTGTGCCCAAAAACCTCAAATCCGCTTGACGTCCGTCCGTCCGTCCGTCCGTCCGTCCGTCCGTCTGTCCGTGAACACGATAACTCAAGAACGCCTTCACCTAGGATCTTGAAATTTTGAATCTGGATGTTTGGTTGAATTTGTAAGGCTAAGTTCGTTAACGGGCAAAATCGTCCTACTCCTTCGGGTAGCTGCCATACAAAATGTCCTTAAAACACGTGTTCAAGAATATTGACCAATAACTTCGGAACGCCTAAAGCTACGACTTTGAAATTTTGTATGTCTTACTTTTTTAATAGTTGGAGCTAAATGTATGATTATGAAGAAAATCCTGTTAGTCCTTGGTGTAGCTGCCATACAAATATCCTGTCAAAATGTATTCACTAAATTTACGAAACTCACTATAACTCAAGTAATCTTTTAGCTACGAAATCGAAATTTTGTACAAATTAGTTTTGAGTGAAACCAAAGTTCGAGTTTACTGGTCAGCGAAATCCTTTTACTCCTTCTGGTAGCTGCCATACAAAATATCCTTGAAACAGGTGTTCAAGAATATTGGTTGATAACTTTAGAAGGGTTTAAGCTACGACTTTGAAATTTTGTATGTATCATTTTTCCAATAGTTGGAGCTAAATGTATAATTATGAAGAAAATTCTGTTGGTCCTTCGTGTAGCTGCCATACAAATATCCTGTCAAAATGTATTCACTTAATTTACGAAACTCACTATAACTCTAGTTATCTTTCAGCTACGAATTCGGAATTTTTTACAAATTAGTTTTAAGTAAAAACAAAGCTTGAGTTTACTTGTCAGCGAAATCCTTTTACTCCTTCTGGTAGCTGCCATACAAAATGTCCTTAAAATACGTGTTCAGGAATATTGGCCGATAACTTGAGAAGGGTTTAAGCTACGTCTTTGAAATTTTGTATGTGTTATTTTTCCAATAGCTGGAGCTAAATGTATGATTATGAAGAAAATCCTATTAGTCCTTCGTGTAGTTGCCATACAAATATCCTGTCAAAACGTCTTCAGTTAATTTACGGAACTTACTATAACTCAAGTAATCTTTTAGCTATGAATTGGAAATTTTGCACAAATTAGTTTTGAATAAAAACAAAGTTCGAGTTTACTAATCAGCGAAATCCTTTTACTCCTTCTGGTAGCTGCCATACAAAATGTCTCTAAGGCACGTGTTCAACAATATTTTTCGATAAATTTTGAACGCTTTAAACTACGAATTTGAAATTTTGTACACGTTCATTTTTAAATGATTCCAAGGAAAAGGATAAATATGTAAGAAATCGAGTGAGTCCTTCCTGCACCTCCCATGTGAAAGTCCTTCAAAAAGGACATTTTTTTCCGATGACTTACCGAGTTCCAGATATGAAATTCACTGAATATTGTCTTTTAGTTTTGAGTAGCAATCTAATGGCAGTCCTTAATAAAGGACATACAACATGCACTCAGGTAATTCTACTTTATCCCCAACTACAATATAAATCGGAGTTCAGTATTCATCTAGAGTATTATACGATTGGCTTGCAGCCGATCGTGACTGCAGTATGTTTTCAGATTATCTTCAACTGAATTTTGTTTTTGATAATCTAAATCTGCATCTGTTTGCAAGATATTAGAATGAGTACTTGAACTTTGTGCGTTGTAATCTTGCAGCTCTGGTTCTACCAATAAATGTTTTGTTTTTCGATGTTTTCTAAAACTATTGAGATTTCCGAAAGCGTGTGTGCATAATTCTTCACAACATTCAAAAGTGCTATCAGAGCGCAACGAATGAAAAAGTTTTAAATGGGCCACCAATGCCTTAACAGAGGAAAGCCTAATTTTGCATAAAAAACATTTCATATTAAATCTTAGAAATTAAATTTAATTAAAACTAGAAGAAACTTTATCGTTTCGAATGGGTGCAGTTATACCGAATGTAATGGTACGTCTGAAACATATTGTTTTAAACTTTCATAAATTCTTTAAATAGATAAATAATTTGAAAAACTTCCCTTCCAGATGACAATAAGACCTTGTGTCAAGTTCCAGATATTTTCTGAAGTAAATTTAAACTTAATTTTCACTGTACAAAGGCCACTATCACATGTAACCAGTCAGTCACGAATGTCGTAATCGAACTAGAACTCTGCGCAATGCCATTCCCAATGTGCGGTATGGAATAGTGTTCATCTTTCTTACAAAAATGTTTGTTGATTTGATAAATAGTTTTGTGAATATAACAAAATCTTGCAGTTTACTTTTGGTCACTCTGACAAAATTTTTATCAGAAGCCATTTCTTCCAAACAAAAAATTTGTTAATTTGATAGAAATATTGATCAATATGAAAGGAAATATTGCCAATTCGATAATACATATTTTCTTAAAAGAACGAACTGGAATTTCGCAGAATTTTTATCAATTCGACAAAAATTTATCAAACTAAATAATTTTTATTTGTTATGCTGACATATTATCATCATTATGACAAAACTGCACTGTTGAAATTCAACCAATACTTTTTGCCAATGTTACCAAGGATTTTTCTTTGAGTGTAGCGAGTCGTTTCAACAATTAAGAGTATTTCATATAGTTAAGCGCCAGTTCGTTCGTTTTCGGTGTATTAGTTATGCGTTCCTATTACCAAATGGTAAAGTTAGAAATTTCCAACTGGAGGAAATTAAAACAACCCTCCAAGATAGACCAATTTTCAACAGCAGACCTTTATATGACGGTTCGTCTGTAATTTTGTGATTAGGAGCACAGAATATAGATAATTTTTCTCTCTGAATGTTTGTTTGTTTGATTGTCCCGTATGCGTTCGTATACCACGACGGCTAGTGCAATGCTAGTGCAATGAAATTCATCTTTTGATTGCACAAGTCGATTGAATGCTGTCTTTTGATTGCACTAGTCGTCGACCACTAGAATTCTATTTTAATATAACCGGACGCCGTCCATCGGTGCAGTGTCCACCGGTAAGGCATAATTCGCCTATAAGTCAGGCCTACCTTTCATCGATGATTGGTCAGGTCTACTTCATACTTCCTTCATACATACTCTTCAGTGAGTGCACCTATTGCTATCTTGTTCTTGCTCATTCCAATTTCAAATACAATGCGCCATAGGAGATCTCTCATGTCAACGAGTGCGGATGAGATGGTCGGATGCATTTCAGTACGAGCAAGAAAGAAATGCGAATACCTCACACGTATTCACAGACAGCAAGTATATAGCTGAACTTCTTCCCAACTGATAATCTTTTTTCAGCGACAAGTTTCGAAACTGTTCGCTGCCTCTTCATCGTCTCTTCATCGATGTTTGGTTTATAGGGTAGTTCCTGCGTTTTCGGTGTATGAGTTATGCGTTCCTATTGAGAAATGGTAAAGTTGAAAATTTCCAACTGGTGAAAATTACAACAACCCTCTAAGATAAAGAAATTTCCAACTGCTGTATGACAGTTCGTGTATATTTTTGTGATTAGGAACTCAAAAAATTAATAATTTTGATCTATGAATGTTTGTTTCATTATTTGTCAGGAATGCATTCCAATACCATTCATCCCATTGCGATGAAACTTTGTTGATTTTTTGAGGGCACGCTCGCGAAGGTTTCTGCACTAGTAAAATTATTTTACGATAGGTGGTGCCCGCCATTTCAACAAGTGAGTGTATTTCATATAATTTAGCGGCAGTTCATGTGTTTTCGGAGTATAAGCGCGCACGCTTGACAAAATTGAACAGCGGGAGCAATGGAACCGATGGCAGTAACTGGGGCAACGGGAACAACGTAAGCAACGGAACAATGGAGCAGGGGGAGCAACGGAACAGCGGAACAACGGAGAAATATAAAAAAAAGAGAGCAACGGCAGTACCCATGATCCCATATCAACGGGAGCAACGAAGCAACGGGAGCAACAGGAAGCAAGACTGAAAACCGCTGGCTCTACAGTTTCGGTGGTATACCACCATACAAACGTGGACATAGCCGCGGGACGCGACTAGTAGTTTAATAAAATGAACCCCAAGATCGCATACCTTGTCTATTTTGAGTAAAGCGTTTCCGTCTAATAAAGGGTGTTTTTTTAGATGCATGAGAACTTAAAATTATAATACAATATTATTGGAATGAAATTTTTTTATTATATTTTGGTAGATAATTTCATGGCATTTATTTTTTAAAAACATAAAGGTAGGACTTAATCCACTTTATAAATAAATTAGGAAAACCTGATAGTAAAAGCTTGTGAACAAGAATGTCATGGTTGATTTTGTCAAATGCATTACTGAAATCAGTATAGATGCAATCAACTACCGTGCTCAAGCGTCTGGATCGAGAAATTTGAAAATTTTATCAAGTTGATGAACCCGTGTTGATGTGAGCTGAGAATTGATTTGCAATGGAATGACATCACATCACACACAACTCGAATAATTTCAGGACAGTAGACAATTTAGCGATTGACGGATAATTGTTATTCCCTTTTTATACAGGGGAGTTATCGTGGAGTATTTCCAAACACAAGGAAATTATCCAAAACGAAGGAACGAATTAAATAATGAGCACATAGGAGAGATAAGAGATCTACAACATCTTTTTATCACAACAGATGGCATACTATCTGGTCCACATTGAAACTTTTAATAATGGTATAGATATACTTGAGAACGGCTAATTCATCAATTACGAGGTCTTTCATTCCCAATGTAGTAGAAGAGAATTTTGTCAGGTTGGGGAAATTATTAAAATTAATGTCACTGTTAGGTGTGACAAAAGCAGTACGATAGAAATCAGCCAACTGTTGGATCGGCTCTAGTCACAACATCGTAGCATCAAGCAGCAGGATAGCTAACAGTTCGTATTTTTATACTCTAGATGAAATCATATAGAGTATTATAAGTTTAATCCAGCCCAAAAGTTTGTAACGCCTGACGTCCGTCCGTCCGTCCGTCCGTCTGTCCGTTAGCACGATAACTCAAGAACGCCTTCACCTAGGATCTTGAAATTTTGAATCTGGATGTTTGGTTGAATTTGTAAGGCTAAGTTCGTTAACGGGCAAAATTGTCCTACTCCTTCGGGTAGCTGCCATACAAAATGTCCTTAAAACACGTGTTCAAGAATATTGGCCGATAACATCAGAAGGGTTTAAGCTACGATTCTGAAATTTTGTACGTGTTATTTTTGCAATAGTAGGAGCTAAATATATGATTATGAAGAAAATCCTGTTAGTCCTTCGTGTAGCTGCCATACAAATATCCTGCCAAAATGTCTTGACTTAATTTACGAAACTCACTATAACTCAAGTAATCTTTTAGCTACAAATTCGGAATTTTGTACAAATTAGTTTTGAGTGAAAAGAAAGTTCGACTTTACTAGTCAGCGAAATCCTTTTACTCCTTCTGGTAGCTGCCATACAAAATGTCCTTCAAGCACGTGTTCAAGATTATTGGTCGATAACTTCAGAAGGGTTTAAGCTAAGTCTTTAAAATTTTGTATGTGATATTTTTCCAATAGTTGGAGATAAATGTATGATTATGATAAAAATCCTATTAGTCCTTCGTGTAACTGCCATACAAATATCCTGTCAAAACGTCTTGACTTAATTTACGGAACTTACTATAACTCAAGTAATCTTTAAGCTACGAATTCGGAATTTTTTACAAATTAGTTTTGAGTAAAAAGAAAGTTCGACTTTACTAGTCAGCGAAATCCTTTTACTCCTTCTGGTTGCTGCCATACAAAATGTCCTTAAGACACGTATTCAACAATATTTTTCGATAACTTTTGAACGCTTCAAGCTACAAATTTGAAATTTTTATCTTTATCCCCAACTACAATATAAATCGGAGTTCAGTATTCATCTAGAGTATTATACGATTGGCTTGCAGCCGATCGTGACTGCAGTATGTTTCTACTGACGAAATTTCAAAAACGTTTAGGTTTATTTTTAATAGCAATCCTTACATCAGTTACATGGGATGAAAACGCAATTTTGGACTGGGCGACAAGCAATTCTCGTAACTCAGAATGTTCTATATAATCCGAGCTATAACTCTTCCAGGCTTTAGTTTTTAAGTTTTTCAGATTTGTTAAATCCTCGTCGAACCACGGAAAGCGTTTATTCATGCTTCTTTACGAAACCGGTACATACTGCGAGAAAAAACCGAACAGCACATCGTAAAATTTGTTTACAGCAATTTCAACATTTGCTTCGTCAGAATTTAATAAATGATACTCAAAAAAGTATTAGCTAAAATCTTGTTAGACTTTCTCTTCAATTATAAATTCACTATGTAGTACTTATCTTATGTAATACTTGTGAAATTATTAAATAATTTCATTATACGTAGTGTGTTTGACTTTCCTGTTGGATTCTGGCAACAGGCAGAAGTCCTACATAGTGGCGTCTAATTTGTTCAGTACGTGCTGTGGTCACTTAATTGATTTAGCAGAGCTTAGTTTTGCTGTAGAATAGAAACCTGAAGGAGTACATGACTAAATGTTTTGGATGGAATTGCTTCTCTATTCCGACTAAAAGGATCAGTATAAGTTGTGGAAGTTTGCGTTGAGTTAAGACCCTTTCGGTGCATAGCCAACAATTATACGTTTGAGTGCTTTCAATGACAATGTAGAAAAGAGCAATATATGTATATGGGCTTGTAATTTATAATCGCGTCTTGCTATGAGCTCTCTGTCATAAAATTGAAACTGAATTTCGCGTAGTTACCCAGCAGGCATATTTTCGTAGACGAGCACTACACGTAAAATATTTATGGCGATTCTACGTATACTATTTTAGGTGATTATACGTAACATACGTACTTTCTTTATACATAAAAAATTCACTTATTTTCTACGAGTGGTGCTACGTATTTGCTAGCAAATTTTTTTCATTTCCGCCATTTACATAGATAAATGAAGGATTTGAAATTTGACTTATAATGTCCTGACGCTAAACCAGCTGTCAAATTTTGGATCGTTCTATTCTACCATAAATGTAAGACAGAAGTAAAACATACTGCAGTCACGATCGGCTGCAAGCCAATCGTATAATACTCTAGATGAATACTGAACTCCGATTTATATTGTAGTTGGGGATAAAGTAGAATTACGTGTGTGCATGTTGTATGTCCTTTATTAAGGACTGCCATTATATTGCTACTCAAACCTAAAAGACAATATTCAGTGTTTAATTTCATATCTTAAACTGGGTAAGTCATCGGAAAAAATTGTCCTTTTTGAAGGACTTTCACATGGGAGGTGCAGGAAGGACTCACTCGATTTCTTACATATTTATCCTTTTCCTTGGAACCATCTAAAAATGAACGTGTACAAAATTTCAAATTCATAGCTTGAAGCGTTCAAAAGTTATCGAAAAATATTGTTGAACACGTGTCAGGACATTTTGTATGGTAGCTACCAGAAGGAGTAAAAGGATTTCGCTGATTAGTAAACTCGAACTTCATTCTTACTCAAAACTAATTTGAACAAAATTTCCAATTCATAGCTAAAAGATTACTTGAGTTATAGTAAGTTCCGTAAAGTAAATGAAGTCGTTTTGACAGGATATTTGTATGGCAGCTACTCGAAGGACTTATAGGATTTTCTTCATAATCATACATTTAGCTCTAACTATTGAAAAAATAATAGATAGAAAATTTCTAAGTTGTAGCTTAAATCCTTCCGAAGTTATCGGCTAATATTCTTAAACACGTGTTTTAAGGACATTTTGTATGGCAGCCACCAGAAGGAGTAACAAGATTTCGCTGACTAGTAAAGTCAAACTTTCTTTTCACTCAAAACTAATTTGTACAAAATTCCGAATTCATAGCTATAAGATTACTTGAGTTATAGTGAGTTTCGTAAATTAAGTGAATACATTTTGATAGGATATTTGTATGGCAGCTAGGACTAACAGGATTTTCTTCATAATAGCTATTTAGCTCCAACTATTGGAAAAATAACACGTACAAAATTTCAATGTCGTAGCTTAAACCCTTCTGAAGTTATCGACCAATATTCTTGAACACGTGTTTTAAGGACATTTTGTATGGCAGCTACCCGAAGGAGTAGGACGATTTTGCCCGTTAACGAACTTAGCCTTACAAATTCAACCAAACATCCAGATTCAAAATTTCAAGATCCTAGGTGAAGGCGTTCTTGAGTTATCGTGTTCACGGACAGACGGACGGACGGACGTCAAGCGGATTTGAGGTTTTTGGCCACAAATAAACAAAAAATAATAGATAACTTTTTTTCGTCCGAGGCTTGGTTCTATGCGTTACAAACTTTTGGGCTGGATTAAACTTATAATACTCTATATGATTTCATCTAGAGTATAAAAATATGAATGAAAAATGTATTTGAAATGTGACTTAAAAAATACAATACAGGGTGTTTGGTACTCCGTCCACAACCTTGTAAGGGGTTATTCCTTGATATATTTAGAGAAAAAAATTGTTCCACAGGGTGGGTCAATTTTCAATAACAGTGGAGATACAGGGTGGTTAAGAAAAGTGTTTTTGACTGGTACCCTTACTCACTTAAAACGTTATATCTTGAAAACGAATAATCACTTTTGAAATATTTAATTTTTATGCGATATGTATTTTTACCTATTACTTCCAAAATGTTAATCGTAACTCATACATATGTATGCAGCTTTTGTAGGTAATAATACGGCTCATAAAAAAAACATACTGCAGTCACGATCGGCTGCAAGCCAATCGTATAATACTCTAGATGAATACTGAACTCCGATTTATATTGTAGTTGGGGATAAAGTAGAATTACGTGTGTGCATGTTGTATGTCCTTTATTAAGGACTGCCATTATATTGCTACTCAAAACTAAAAGACCATATTCAGTGCTTAATTTCATATCTTAAACTGGGTAAGTCATCGAAAAAAAATGTCCTTTTTGAAGGACTTTTACATGGGAGGTTCAGGAAGGACTCACTGGATTTCTTACATATTTATTCCTTTCCTTGGAGCCATTTAAAAATGAACGTGTACAAAATTTCAAATTCGTAGCTTGAAGCGTTCAAAAGTTATCGAAAAATATTGTTGAACACGTGTCTTAAGGACATTTTGTATGGCAGGTACCAGAATGAGTAAAAGGATTTCGCTGATTAGTAAACTCAAACTTAGTTTTTACTCAAAACTAATTTGTACAAAATTTCCAATTCATAGGTAAAAGATTACTTGAGTTATAGTAAGTTCCGTAAATTAAGTGAAGACGTTTAGACAGGATATTTGTATGGCAGCTACACGAAGGACTAATAGAATTTTCTTCATATTAATACATTTACATCCAACTATTGGAAAAATAATACACACAAAATTCCAAAGACGTAGCTTAAACCCTTCTGAAGTTATCGGCCAATATTCTTGAAGACGTGTTTTAAGGACATTTTGTATGGCAGCTACCAGAAGGAGTGAAAGGATTTCGCTGAACAGTAAACTTGAACTTCCTTTTCACTTAAAACTAACTTGTACAAAATTCTGAATTCGTAGCTAAAAGATTACTTGAGTTATAGTGAGTTTTGTAAATTAAGTGAATACATTTTGACAGGATATTTGTATGGCAGCTACACGAAGGACTAATAGGATTTTCTTCATAATCATATTTTTGGTTGCAACTATTGAAAAAGTAACACGTATAAAATTTCAAAGTCGTAACTTTAGGCGTTCCGAAGTTATTAGTCAATATTCTTGAACACGTGTTTTAAGGACATTTTGTATGGCAGCTACCCGAAGGAGTAGGACGATTTTGCCCGTTAACGAACTTAGCCTTACAAATTCAACCAAACACCCAGATTCAAAATTTCAAGATCCTAGGTGAAGGCGTTCTTGAGTTATCGTGTTCACGGACAGACGGACGGACGGACGGACGGACGTCAGGCGGATTTGAGGTTTTTGGCCACAAATAAACAAAAAATAATATATAACTTTTTTTCGTCCGAGGCTTGGTTCTATGCGTTACAAACTTTTGGGCTGGATTAAACTTATAATACTCTATATGATTTCATCTAGAGTATAAAAACACAAATTAACAAGTAATTGCTTAACCTTCGATACCTCTCGATCGGGGAGGTCCTCACCTCGCGGTCCTCAACGGTTACCTTGAATTCTTGTCTTGTCGTTCCGGCTAAGCTCTCCGGACAAAGGGGAAATGCTTAGTAGACTGCACGGCGAACGCGTGTTCCCGAAACCACTCACCAACCGTAATCCAATTCTCGGTCCAACAACTCGGCAATCCGACATCCGTCGAGTCCAGCACCAGCTCAGTAAAAAAGCCCTGGACAAAGGAACTTTCCCCGTTCCAATATCAAACGTTCCTTCGAATATCTTTCAACTTCGAAACGCTGACAACCACCATTCCAGAATTTCTGTCTTTTCAAATTTTGGCGGGATTGATAATTCGCAGACTCTGCTGTGGTCGGTTCAATTGATGCGATAAGCCGCTGGCATGATTTTGCCACATCCCGAATTGATTTCTCCTCGATTCCGTGGTTCGTGCTAAAACTCGATCACTACGAGGACCAGTTGCGCTTGTGCTTCGAAGCCCAGTTACCAGGATTCGCATACAGTTCCGGAACAGGGGCCGTCCCGGCTTGTCGCCTAAGTTTGCATGCTTTTACGAAGTAGTACTCCTGGTCCGAGGTGCACGGGATGGTCAGCGGTGTCGGGAAAGAGGTTGACTTTATCTGTCCGAACGTACTACGCGACTTCACATACTGCAGTCACGATCGGCTGCAAGCCAATCGTATAATATTCTAGATGAATACTGAACTCCGATTTATATTGTAGTTGGGGATAAAGTAGAATTACGTGTGTGCATGTTGTATGCCCTTTATTAAGGACTGCCATTAGATTGCTACTCAAGCCTTAAAGACAATATTCAGTGTTTAATTTCATATCTTGAGTCACCGAAAAAAATGTTCTTTTTTGAAGTACTTTCACATGGAAGCTACAGGAAGGGCTCACTCGATTTCTTACATATTTATCCTTTTCCTTGGAACCATACAAAAATTAATGAATACAAAATTTCAAATTTGTAGCCTGAAGTGTTTAAAAGTTATCGGAAAATATTATTGAACACGTGTCTTAAGAATTTTTTGTATGGAAGGTACCAAAAGGAGTAAAAGGATTTCTCTGACTAGTAAACCGGAACTTCATTTTCACTCAAAACTAATTTGTACAAAATTCCGAATTCATAGCTAAAGGATTACTTGAGTTATAGTGAGTTTCGTAAATTAAGTGAATACATTTTGACAGGATATTTGTATGGCAGCTACACGAAGGACAAATAGGATTTTTTTCATAATCATATATTTAGCTCCAACTATTGGAAAAATAACACAAAAAAAAATTGAAAGACTTAGCTTAAACCCTTCTGAAGTTATCGACCAATATTCTACCCAAAGGAGTAGGACGATTTTGCCTGTAAATAAACTTAGCCTTACAAATTGAACCGAACATCCAGATCTAAAATTTCAAGATGCCAGGTGAAGGCGTTCTTGAGTTATCGTGCTAACGGACAGACGGACGGACGGGCGTCAAGCGCATTTGAGGTTTCTGGCCACAAATAAGCAAAAAATAATATATAACTTTTTTTTGTCCGCGGCTTGGTTCCATGCGTTACAAACTTTTGGGCTGGATTAAACTTATAATACTCTATATGATTTCATCTTAAGCATAAAAATCTGCCAACAGTCTGGGCGCAACTTTATTATTTTATGGGTAGAAGTCTGAAACGTGTTTAATGCTTAGATGCGGTGTAGGTTACCATGCGACTGACAAAATAAAAAATAACGTTCCTAATAGCCTCCTGGTTATTCCTTAGGTTGTAAGTCGCATGGTAACCTACACCGCATCTAAGCATTAAACACGTTTCGGACTTCTACCCATAAAATAATACATTTGCGCCCAGACTGTTGGCAGATTTTTATACTGTAGATGAAATCATATAGAGTATTATAAGTTTAATCCAGCCCAAAAGTTTGTAACGCATAAAACCATGCCTCGGACGAAAAAAAGTTATATATTATTTTTTGTTTATTTGTGGCTAAAAACCTCAAATCCGCTTGACGTCCGTCCGTCCGTCCGTCCGTCTGTCCGTGAACACGGTAACTCAAGAACGCCTTCACCTAGAATCTTGCAATTTTGAATCTGCATGTTTGGTTGAATTTGTAAGGCTAAGTTCGTTAACGGGCAAAATCGTCCTACTCCTTCGGGTAGCTGCCATACAAATATCCTGTCAAAATGTATTCACTTAATTTACGAAACTCACTATAACTCAAGTAATCTTTTAGCTATGAATTGGAAATTTTGTACAAATAAGTTTTGAGTAAAAACAAAGTTCGGGTTTACTAATCAGCGAAATCCTTTTACTCCTTCTGGTAGCTGCCATACAAAATGTCCTTAAAAGACGTGTTTACGAATATTGGCCGATAACTTCAGAAGGGTTTAAGTTACGTCTTTAAAATTATGTATGTGTTATTTTGCCAATAGTTGCTGCTAAATGTATGATTATGAAAAAAATCCTATTAGTCCTTCGTGTAGCTGCCATACAAATATCCTGTCAAAATGCATTCACTTAATTTACGAAACTCACTATAACTCAAGCAATCTTTTAGCTATGAATTGGAAATTTTGTACAAATTAGTTTTGAGTAAAAACAAAGTTCGAGTTTACTAATCAGCGAAATCCTTTTACTACTTCTGGTAGCTGCCATACAGAATGTCCTTAAGACACGTGTTCAACAATATTTTTCGATAACTTTTGAACGCTTCAAGCTACGAATTTGAAATTTTGTACACGTTCATTTTTAAATGGTTCCAAGGAAAAGGATAAATATGTAAGAAATCCAGTGAGTCCTTCCTGCACCTCCCATGCGAAAGTCCTTCAAAAAGGACATTGTTTTTCGATGACTTACCCAGTTCAAGATATGAAATTAAACACTGAATATTGTCTTTTAGGTTTGAGTAGCAATCTAATGGCAGTCCTTAATAAAGGACATACAACATGCACACACGTAATTCTACTTTATCCCCAACTACAATATAAATCGGAGTTCAGTATTCATCTAGAGTATTATACGATTGGCTTGCAGCCGATCGTGACTGCAGTATGTTTTTTATTTATTAACTTATTTTTTTTATCAATAGAATATTCCATGGAAATCAAAGTGAATTTGATCTCATTAAACCTAAAAAATATTCGGAATTCGTCAAAACTTGAACAATGTCTTACTCCCCAGGGGGTTTTATATAAAAAAATACTTGAATTGGTTTATTCTCCGACTATATTCAAAGCATTTAAAAGTGAAAGTGAATTCTATATGTCATTAGACCTAAGAAATATATCGGAATTGGTGAAAAGGAATGATACATAACCGCCTTACACCCCCTTAGGGGTTAGATATCGAAAAATTTGGAAAAATGTTTCTAGGCACTTATATTAAGAGGCCGCAGTAGTAAAATTGATTTGATAGCTTGAGAAGTCCAAATGATTTACCGAAATTCGTGAAAATGTGAGAAAAAACACTTTATACGGACATTTTTTTTACTCCATCTTTGTACACGAATGAAAATCTAATTTTTTTTTGTTTTAATTACTCCACTAGCACATCTACATATACAGGGTGGTCCAAATACAAGTTTATTTTTAAAAATGCAATAAAATGAACAAAATTAAATTTTTTTCCATGTATTATGGCTTTATTAGTAAGAGTAAACATTCTAATTAATGATGGAACACAACTGTGTTCAAGTGGCTGCCTCGGTTGGCTGCGCAGTAGCGCATTCTGTTTTACGAATAATTTTTCTTCAACCCCCCCTTCCGTTATGGGGCGAACGACGACGAGCCGACTATCCCGTGGAGACGGGGTGGGCGCCACACAACTAAACTTTCGTCGTCGTTCTAGCTACCTAGCCAGCTGTGAAGCTAGGTAGGTTGTAGATTTCTACGGAAATTTTGTCTCGCGGATCTGAAATCGGTGGACATTACACTAATTCACACAGAGGTTTTTGTAAAGAGCTAGATTCAGGATAAATTAATTATTTAATTCCAGTTCAAGAAGTTAAAGTTTATGTGAATGTATAATTTTGAAAGAGATAGCTAAATTATGTCCTTAAAAACTAGGGTACCACTGATGATCCGCCGCTAGTCGTCCAGTTCCGCTCGATCAGTGTCTACGTGACTCCGGGGTTTTCTTTTGAAAGCTTCGCGCCACCCCCAACTAGGAACGTAGTCTTCGCGTTGCGAGAGGAGAGGGGCACTTCGTTCTCTAACACAGCGTTTTGCGGCTAGTAGGTCTTGTTCCCGCACCGCGTCGGATTTATTTAAATGCTCGGATCACAACACTACTCCGTTTCTTCACGAACCGCACTGTTCGATTTTTTCCGACTCATTTCTCGGTTCACGACTCGTTTATTTATATGCACTGTCTCGTAGTCAACTCCGTTTCTTACACGTACCGGACTGTTCTATTTCTCGACTCGCACCGACCTATTTTCCGTCCGGTAACCCATACACAATCCTCTTATCCAATCCACACTTCGACGCGGCACGTTAAATTTTTCTTCACTTTTAAATTATTTCGTTTTCCAGTCACTGAATTCTAATCCTCCGTTTTCCGGTTGCGATTTATATTCAATTTTACTTCTTTTGCGGAGCTCTGTCTTCACCGTTCCGAATCAAAACCAAAAAGCCCCGATTTTCCTTCTTTTTCCAAAAACGAAATCTCATAACGGCCACCCCGTTCGGTTAGCGCCTTTGACCTCAGGTCTCGGTCAAAAACCCCTTTTTGAGTTTTTCGAAATTTCCCCAAATTGTGACAGTTCTGAATTCGTCAAATTGGGCCACAACACTAATAGAGTTCCGAACTTGATAGTGTTTTCTACCCATCATGGCGGCGCGCAGTGTTATTGTTATACTCTAGATGAAATCATATAGAGTATTATAAGTTTAATCCAGCCCAAAAGTTTGTAACGCATAGAACCAAGCCTCGGACGAAAAAAAGTTATATATTATTTTTTGTTTATTTGTGCCCAAGAACCTCAAATCCGCTTGACGTCCGTCCGTCCGTCCGTCCGTCCGTCCGTCCGTCCGTCCGTCTGTCCGTGAACACGATAACTCAAGAACGCCTTCACCTAGGATCTTGAAATTTTGAATCTGGGTGTTTGGTTGAATTTGTAAGGCTAAGTTCGTTAACGGGCAAAATCGTCCTACTCCTTCGGGTAGCTGCCATACAAAATGTCCTTAAAACACGTGTTCAAGAATATTGACCAATAACTTCGGAACGCCTAAAGCTACGACTTTGAAATTTTGTATGTGTTACTTTTTTAATAGTTGGAGCTAAATGTATGATTATGAAAAAAATCCTGTTAGTCCTTCCTGTAGCTGCCATACAAATATCCTGTCAAAATGTATTCACTTAATTTACGAAACTCACTATAACTCAAGTAATCTTTTAGCTACGAAATCGAAATTTTGTACAAATTAGTTTTGAGTGAAACCAAAGTTCGACTTTACTGGTCAGCGAAATCCTTTTACTCCTTCTGGTAGCTGCCATACAAAATATCCTTAAAACAGGTGTTCAAGAATATTGGTTGATAACTTTAGAAGGGTTTAAGCTACGACTTTGAAATTTTGTATGTATCATTTTTCCAATAGTTGGAGCTAAATATATAATTATGAAGAAAATTCTGTTAGTCCTTCGTGTAGCTGCCATACAAATATCCTGTCAAAATGTATTCACTTAATTTACGAAACTCACTATAACTCAAGTTATCTTTCAGCTACGAATTCGGAATTTTTTACAAATTAGTTTTAAGTAAAAACAAAGCTTGAGTTTACTTGTCAGCGAAATCCTTTTACTCGTTCTGGTAGCTGCCATACAAAATGTCCTTAAAATACGTGTTCAAGAATATTGGCCGATAACTTCAGAAGGGTTTAAGCTACGTCTTTGAAATTTTGTAAGTGTTATTTTTCCAATAGTTGGAGCTAAATGTATGATTATGAAGAAAATCCTATTAGTCCTTCGTGTAGTTGCCATACAAATATCCTGTCAAAACGTCTTCAGTTAATTTAAGGAACTTACTATAACTCAAGTAATCTTTTAGCTATGAATTGGAAATTTTGTACAAATTAGTTTTGAATAAAAACAAAGTTCGAGTTTACCAATCAGCGAAATCCTTTTACTCCTTCTGGTAGCTGCCATACAAAATGTCCCTAAGGCACGTGTTCAACAATATTTTTCGATAACTTTTGAACGCTTTAAACTACGAATTTGAAATTTTGTACACGTTCATTTTTAAATGGTTCCAAGGAAAACGATAAATATGTAAGAAATCGAGTGAGTCCTTCCTGCACCTCCCATCTGAAAGTCCTTCAAAAAGGACATTTTTTTCCGATGACTTACCGAGTTCCAGATATGAAATTCAACACTGAATATTGTCTTTTAGTTTTGAGTAGCAATCTAATGGCAGTCCTTAATAAAGGACATACAACATGCACACACGTAATTCTACTTTATCCCCAACTACAATATAAATCGAAGTTCAGTATTCATCTAGAGTATTATACGATTGGCTTGCAGCCGATCGTGACTGCAGTATGTTTTTTTTGTTTGAACTGTCAAATCGCGAGTGAAGTTAAGTGTTGTGAAAGGGATTTGTCCGGCACACTTGGGCAAGTTTATTTTCTACACAGGGTTTATTAACTTGACTTTTTCTTTAGAAATTCGTCAGGTCGGACGGCACTCGCGAGTGTTAGCCGTTTCCGATCATCGTTTTTATCCGCGTAGATTGATATTACCGGAAACTCGCGCATTTTACAATATTACGATGATACGTTCGATTCCGCGCACTTTTTGAACGTGAATGTGTTCAATTTTCTTTAAATTCTATGTTTTGTAATCGTTGTGCTCTTCGACGGCACCTTAAACCTAATCCTGAACCTACCCTATCACTATTCCAAATCCTTTTTATACTCTAGATGAAATCATATAGAGTATTATAAGTTTAATCCAGCCCAAAAGTTTGTAACGCATAGAACCAAGCCTCGGACGAAAAAAAATTGTATATTATTTTTTGTTTATTTGGGGCCAAAAACCTCAAATCCGCTTGACGTCCGTCCGTCCGTTCGTCTGTCCGTGAACACGATAACTCAAGAACGCCTTCACCTAGGATCTTGAAATTTTGAATCTGGATGTTTAGTTGAATTTGTAAGGCTAAGTTCGTTAACGGGCAAAATCGTCCTACTCCTTCGGGTAGCTGTCATACAAAATGTCCTTAAAACACGTGTTCAAGAATATTGGTCGATAACTTCAGAAGGGTTTAAGCTACGACTTTGAAATTTTGTATGTGTTATTTCTCCAATAGTTGGAGCTAAATGTATGATTATGAAGAAAATCCTATTAGTCCTTCGTGGAGCTGCCATACAAATATCCTGTCAAAATGTATTCACTTAATTTACGAAACTCACTATAACTCAAGTAATCTTTTAGCTACGAATTCGGAATTTTGTACAAATTAGTTTTGAATAAAAACGAAGTTCCAGTTTACTAATCAGCGAAATCCTTTTACTCCTTCTGGTAGCTGCCATACAAAATGTCATTAAGACACGTGTTCAACAATATTTTTCGATAACTTTTGAACGCTTGAAGCTACGAATTTGAAATTTTGTACACGTTCATTTTGAAATGGTTCCAAGGAAAAGGATAAATATGTAAGAAATCGGGTGAGTCCTTCCTGCACCTCTCATGTGAAAGTCCTTCAAAAAGGACATTTTTTTTCGATGACTTACCCAGTTCAAGATAAGAAATTAAACACTGAATATTGTCTTTTAGTTTTGAGTAGCAATCTAATGGCAGTCCTTAATAAAGGACATACAACATGCACACACGTAATTCTACTTTATCCCCAACTACAATATAAATCGGAGTTCAGTATTCATCTAGAGTATTATACGATTGGCTTGCAGCCGATCGTGACTGCAGTATGTTTTTCATTAATT
Organism: Beris morrisii; assembly: GCA_951812415.1. Lineage (NCBI taxonomy): Eukaryota > Metazoa > Arthropoda > Insecta > Diptera > Stratiomyidae > Beris > Beris morrisii. The sequence goes on along the minus strand of OX638312.1, from coordinate 80,478,043 downwards.
CATTTTACGAGCCATTCTTCTCTAATTTTTGAACCCGTTCCCCTCTTTCAGTCCTATTTGTCAAATTATATTTCTCGAAATCTTATACGAAATTCTTGCGTTATTTTAGGTTTCCCGTGTCCAGGCGTAAAGGTGGCACGAGTATCCTCCGGTAGCGAGCACAAGCTAATTTTGTGGTAAATTCCGATAATCTGTCTTTTTTTTCCTTTTACGTTCCGTACTCTAATTTTACATTTTCTGTATTCTTTTCCTCAGGCTTGATATGAGAGCGGCCGCCGGTTTTCATCAGGACATGCGTCAAGGTATTCCCTGAGTAACCTCTTGTCTCGTGACTAATTTCTTCCTTTTTTTTCAGACGTAATATCTGTCACTCCAATTTGCCAAGACCTTGTTGTTGGTTTCGCGCTGTAGCTCAGGGATTGCTTGGATGTTATTGGCCTTAAGTGCTTGAATCGTTTCTGGATTGTTGGCATAACATCGGCCCTTCGCGGTTCCCCATAAAAAAAAACAAAGGAGTCAAGTCGCAGCTCCGAGATGGCCAATTGACATCTCCAAGACCACTGATAACACGTTTTGGGAATTTGGTGCGTAAAAGATCGATTGTGGCATGGGCTGTGTGGCATGGCGCCACATCCTGCATGAACCAGAGGTCGTTCAAATCCATGTCTTCAATTTCAGTAAAAAAAAGTCGGATAACATGGCTCTGTAACGTTCACCGTTGACCGAAACGTTGTTCCCAGCCTCATTTTCGAATAAAAATGGTCCAATGATGCCACCACTCCACAATCCGCACCAAACTGTCACTTTCTGTGGATGCATTGGCTTCTCGACAATAACGTGCAGGTTTTCCGAGCCCCAAATGCGGCAATTTTGTTTGTTAACGTAGCCGCCGAGATGAAAATGCGACTCGTCAGAAAAGATGATTTTTCGTCCAAAATCGTTGTCCAATTCAAGCTGCTCTAAGGCCCAAATTGCGAAGCGATAACGAAGCAGGTGGTCGTGCGCCTTCAATTGCTGAGTCAATTGGACCTTGTAAGCGAATAATCCGAGATCTTTCTGCAGAATTCTCCTCAGGCTAGTGCGAGAAATGTTGAGCTGTTGAGATCGACGGCGAGTTGATGTTCGTGGAGTGAGTCTCACACTCTCGGCTACAGCAGCCACATTCTCGTCTGTGCGCACCGTACGACGACGGGGGCCATGCGTATTGTCCACTAGCATGCCAGTCTCACGAACTTTTTGCACAAACTTGCGGGAAAACAGCTTTCAGTGTCAAAATAACATATGATTTAAAAAGAAACCACTAGATGACCCACCCTGTACGTATTAAGTTTCGACTTTCTAGCATGAGCCGTTTCTGAGATATAAAAAACCACCCATCACCCCTGTACCGTGCTACCCTTGTCAAAAATTTTATTTTTCTAGGGTCTCTCTATAGTAGTTCTACGAGTATATAGTCGTTAATTTTTAGTGTTCTATTCATTACAGTTTTCGAGAAATAAAAATCAGAATGTTTTCCTTTCTACCCTCTTTTACCATCACCCCCAACACCCACACCTTCAACATTTTTTTCCCTACTAGAAGTCTACTGACTCCAACTCCTGTAAAATTTTCAAGTTCATATCTGGTACGGTTCTCGAGATATAAAAATTGAATTTTTTGAAAAATTGCTACCCTCCCACTTTCGTGCTCCACCTCCCCCATCAAAAAGTTTACATTCAGTAGACTCAACTTGTGATCCCATATAAAGAAACCAAATTTTATCTTCCTGGTGTAATTAGTTCGTAAGATATTGTAATCCAAAATTTTTCATTTTTTTTAAAATTTCAGGTCGATTACAATACTTTATTATTAAAAAATAATAAAGTAAAATGCTAGATAAGATATCTAATAGGAGACATATACCTCGTTCACGTGGTAGGGTAGTGTAGTGTAGCGTATTATGAAATCCGGTTGATATATGAGTGTTCACGTGAAGTGAATTGACGTTTCGCACTCTTGATTATTAATTGACAGCTATCACAACTGGTATTTATTTTATTAAAAAAAATTACATTCGTCGTTTTATTTCTTAAATAACCTTTCTTCTTTTATTTTTCAGCCAAATGGAGTCATTAAAGGCACTGGTATTAGAATCGTTGAGAAAATCCAAACAAATAAAGTTGTCTGTCAACACAGTTTCTTGACAATTCACTCGAAAAGTAATACGGAGCGCAACGGCAAGTGTTCTCGTGGGAAGGATTAGCAAATTCACTACACTACACTACGCGGTTTTGCTACGTTGTAGAAAAACCGCTCCGTAGCAAAATTTCGTGTGTTCACGTGGTACTACGAAGTGCTACGTAGCGCTACGTCGTTGACCACGTGAACGAGGTAATAGATGGATTTCAAGTGACGCAAAAACCTATTCAAGGAGTTTTGCCTGTAGAAAGTATAAAAAGTTGGATGTATTTAGAAGATTGCAATGAATTAGATAGTAATGAACATTAAGTTGAATTGTCTGAATGAGGAGAATGTCTGTGAATGGAATTCGGAAATATTGGTAGAATGGATGTCGGCTTATGAGTGAAGAATGAAGTCAATTATTTTGAAACTTTAGGAGTTATTAAGGGAGGACGAGTAAAATATTACGCTGGGTGACTGCGTCGAGGTCGTCGCAAGGTCAGAATGGCCGAGCTGTAGTAGTAGTGTCCGTCGACCGGACTTCAATTAATTTATTGTTTTATTCAATAAAAATATCTACTACATCACACAGTTTTCGAGTAACTATACCGAGTGGCCAAATTCCATTTCAATGTTCAACACATTATTTCATGATGATGATTCATTTGTGAATATTGAAAAATTTCAATTGCTCAGGTCGGCGCTAAGAGAAATTGACTCATTAGAAATGTCACCCCAAAATTATAATGTTGCTCTAAACATGCTAAAAGAGCGTTTTGACAATAAACGGCTCATATTTCAGACGCATATTAAAGAAATTTTCTGCATTCGAGAAATCAAAACCCAATCAATAGACCAATTAAAAGCGTTGAGTGATTAGGTGAACGCACATTATCAAGCGTTGCTATCGATTGGCAGTAAAGATCAAATTGGGGAAGGTCTTCTGCTGCACATTTTAGATTCCAAGCTGGATGAGACAACTCGAGTTAAATGGGAGGATGAAGCGCCTTTAAATGAAATCCCAACTTGGGCGCAAATGTCTTCATTTTTGGAAAAACAATTCCAGCGAAAAGAACATTTTTGCTCAAGCACTCAAAAATATACAGCGTCAAGAACTTCGTCTCGAAAAACTTCAATGGTTGTCTCACAAGACAAGCGTATTTATCCAGGGTGTTCCATTTCATGGAAAAGACACCCTTGGAATATGAATATGGTAAAGCAATTAATGCTCTGTATAAATTGCTTGCGACCTGGAGATATGTTGAAAGATTGCAAATCAAGCCATTGCAGCCACTGCGGAAATAAACATAATACATTGCTGCATTTCAAAAATATGGAATCGCAGAAATCAACTACTATTGCAACCCCTTCTACTAGTTCGTCATCTGAACCGAGTGTCTTGAAAGTCGATTGTTCAGATAAATCGCATAACGTGTCGCTTATAGCTTCAAATAAAGGACATGTATTCATTGCTACGGCAATTGTAGAAATTCAAAACATATTCGGACAAATTATAAAATGCAGAGCTTCACTTGATTCAGCTTCACTGCTGAACTTCGCGACAGAACGTCTCGCCCAACAATTGCAAATAAAACGTGTTCGAGTTGACGATAAATGGTATTGGGTCCACCAACATTAGAGTGAAATTCAAGTCGGAAATAACTCTACGTTCTTTTCATAACAATTTCGTAACCCATCTAGAGACATTTATTTTACCAAAAATAACTGAGCTTCAGCCCGACTGTATCGTGGATACAATAGATTGGAACATACACAAGAATATTAATCTCGCTGATCCTTCATTCAACCAACCGCAAAGAGCAGATTTACTCATCGGAGCTGAACTGTTCTTCAATCTTCTCCGTGTCGGTCAAATAAAATTGGGCAATAGCTATCCAATGTTGCAAAAAACGTTGATGGGATGGATTGTCTCAGATATTTTTCGAACATCATCATCGACAGCCTCTTGTCATATTGCTACTTCACTCACTTCTCTCGTATCGGAAGATCTCTTGGATCCGCTCATAAGGCAATTTTGGCAAATCGAGGATCATGAATTACCAACTCAGAATGGAGTGTAGATGAAGAATATTGCGAAACACATTTTATAGACATTCACCAAAGATTGCCAAACGGGCGCTTCAGTGTCCAATTGCCCTTTCGAGAGCAGCCAAAATTGCTAGGGAATTCATATCATATCGCTAAAAAACTATTTCTCTATTTGGAAAGAAGGCTTCATCAAACGACAATCTTCGAACCGTACTCGAAATTCGTGAAGGAATACAGTGACCTGCATCACATGGAACTTGTTGAACCCACATCCATGATTCCTTTACCTCGTATACACTATTTGCCGCACTAAAACCGGAAAGCAGTTCTACAAAACTTATATTATATCGTATTCGATGGCTCATGTAAAACTGAATCAGGCTATTCGCTAAATAGTATTCTTCGAGTTGGGCCCATTGTTCAGCCAGGCTTGCAGTAAGCAGTATAGTAAATACTTTTGCGTTTCCGGCTTTATCGTTATGCTTTGACAGCTGACATCTCCAAGATGTACAGGCAAATCAGAGTAAAGGATCCTGACAATTATCTACAGTGCATACTTTGGCGCGAGGGCCCAGAAAAGCCTCTTTCGACATATAGACTATTAACGGTCACACATGGAACGTCTTCAGCTTCGTTTTTGGCAACACGGGTTCTACACCAACCTGCTATCGCGGAGAACGAGATTTTCCCAATAGGATAAAGCGTAGTACAAAATAACTGTTATGTCGACGATATGCTGGCTGGAGCTGATCCAACAAGTGCCTTATTTCATATAAAGAACGAAGTGATAGGATTGTTACACAAAGGAGGTTTTACGCTATCGAAATGGTGCTCGAATCATGAGGAAGTAATTGGATCTATTGACGTGTCCCATAGAGAAAAATTCATGACAATTGAAGAAAACTTGAACGCGATTAAAACTCTCGGCATGATTTGGAATCCTTCTCGTGACGAATTCAATTTCGTTAATGCGCCGTCAGATCATTCAAATAAGATAACTAAACGCAACGTGCTATCCAGTATCGCTCGGTAATTTAATCCTTTGGGGATCAATTCAGTTATCGTGAAAGCAAAAATATTCATGCAGCTGCTGTGGTCACTTAAGGTATACAGTGACGAATCGTTGCCTCTCTCCCTTCAGTCAGAATGACTTAAATTCATAAAGGAGTTGCACCACATCCGTGAAGTTAAAATACCTCAATTTACCATATTTTCTCTAGAACGGTCACTATCGAACTACATGGTTTCGCTGATTCTAGCATGAATGCTTATGGAGCTTGCATATACACGTGACTTGCGGGCAAACATCTACTAATTCTTCAAACTAACTTATTGCAAAATCGAAGGAGGCACACCTCCAAGCTATCTCGATACCAAAACTAAAACTACGTGCAGTTCTTCTCCTAACAGAACTATTATCGCGAACTCAAACTTCATTGCAATTCATCGTCTCTGCATGCTACTGCTGGTCGGACTCTCAAATTGTCTTGGCGTGGATCTCATCACCCTCATCAAAGTTTACTACTTTTGACGCAAATCGGGTATCAAAAATTCAACAGCTTTGGAATGATGTTCAGTGATATTGGAACAAAGGATATTCTTGCAGACTTACTCAGCAGGGGAGCTTAGCCTTCTGAATTAGTTCAACATTCAAACAGTGACCCAAATATAAAGCAACAGAGCTTCAAAACTTACCTTAAGAGCGAAATATCAAAACCTCGTTACTTTCAAGCTCAGATCCTGATTTAGTTCAATCTTGCACTCATTACAACTCGTTCCAAAAACTAAGAAGAATCTTCGCCTATATTCATCGATTTATTCGCACTTCACAATCATCAAATCCGGTCAAGCTATATGGGCCCTTGGAGGCAGAAGAGTTGGAATCAGGCTTGCAGCTCATGGTGAAGGTTGTACAGCAAACATTTGGTTTCGAAATATCGCAAATAAAAATTGGAAACAATGAAAAGGTCAAGGGATCTTTGAACAATTTAAATTCATTCATTGACAGCAACGGAATTGTACGCGTCAGAGGTAGGCTACGAAATTTAAATGTGGATTATGACGCGCAACATCAAATAATACTGCCAAAATCACATTGCTTCACGGCAGATTTAACAAACTTCTATCATCAAAAGAATTTGCATGCAGGTGCTCAGACGATGCTTGCAATCATTCGGACGCGCTTTTGGCTCATAGGCGGGAAGACCACAATCAAAAAAGTCATCCGTAGATGCATCATCTGTTTTCGTTCGCGGCCTAGCTCAATCTATCAGTTAATGGGTAATCTTCCTGACGCCAGAGTCACACGAAGTCATCCCTTTAGTCATACTGGATTGGACTTTTGTGGCCCTTTCATTATAAGGAACCTAATCCAAGGTCGACCACCATCTAAGCTCTACCTATGCATTTATATATACTTTTCTACGAAGGCGTTACATTTGGAGCTTGTTTCTAATCTAACGTCAGAAACATTTATCGGCTCCCTGGAACGTTTTGTTGCACGCAGAGGACGACCTGCCAAGCTTTATTCTGACAATGGAACAAATTTTGTCGGAGCAAACAGACAATTATCAGAATTGAAGGCATTCTTTAAAACGCAATTACACGTGGATTCCTTAGCCTAATTTTGCTCCGAAGAAGGCATCCATTGGGAGTTCATACCACCCAGGTCTCTACATTTTGGTTGCCCCTAGGAGGCTTCGGTGAAATTGGCCAAGTATCATCTAAGACGCGTTGCTGCCAATGCATCGCTATCGTTCGAGGAATTTCATATACGCTTGTTTGCCAGGTGGAGGCAACAATCAACTCAAGGCCCATCACTCCTATATCAGATGATCCAGCTGATCTTAACGCACTAACTCCTGGGCATTTTCTAACTCATGGTCCTCTCAATGCGATCGCAGAATCTTATATTCTTGATATAAATATTAATTGCCTTTCTCGTTGGCAGTGTGTGACACAAGCTTATCAAAATTTTTGGCAGCGCTGGAGTAAGGAGTATCTCCATTCTCTTCAATCACGATACAAATGGAAATTTGCAACCAATCTTATGAAGGTCGGCGACCTTGTGCTACTGAAGGACGAAATCACGCCGCCTACGAAATGGAAGTTGGGTCGCATCCTCGAAACGCATTCTGGACTCGGCCTCATCCGAGTTGTTACATTGAAGACAGCTAAAGGTATCACACGTCGAGCTATCACCAAGATATGTTCGCTACCACAAGAAGGAAATGAAGTCCACAACTACACGTCATCACAGAGTAATTGAAGCAACAGCTCCAAGGCCGCCGGAATGTTAGAGTTTGTAATCTAAATGTTTCATTATTTTTTTACATTGTAAATTTTGAGCCACTTTGTATGGTAGTACCCGTAGAGATATATGTACTGGAGATGACGAGCAGCGACTGTTTTGAAGCCGGAAGATTCCTCGGAAAGGACCGGCAATAAAGACTATGCTACTATTAGCACTTTACTCACATTTATGTTATACTCCGGACTTGAACACAAAAAAAGCCAAACATTTGAATACCAGTCTATTATTTGCATTTCATTGCCACCTGGCATCAAACGCTCCATACAAAAACGTTCAATTTTGCTTCAAAATGCTTCAAAGTGCTTCATACAAAACCGGCGTCTTGTCGTCTCCAGTATTTATACCTATATGGTAGTACCCCACTACTGGCAACTTAACGGGTTGTAATGCAAATGAACTAAAATCTCGATTCAAAAATTAATATCACTCTTTTTCGTTTTTCGACCGCCGGCAGGTAAAGTTGCATGATATTGGAATCCTCCAATAAACATTTCTATGTCATTTTATTGAACTGTATTTTTCATTATCTCATTTTCATGTCGCAAAATTTCTTGCGCCTGAACAATTTCAGTGTAGCAAATTTTTTTAAAATTTCAGTTCGATCACAATACTTTATTATTAAAAAATAATAAATAAAAGAAATAAAATATGGCTCGTGTCAGACGTGACAGCCTTGAAACGCGTTTTTTAGCGTTTTTGAAATCCGCAATGCCCAAAACATGAAAATTCAAAATATCGGGCTACCACAGCTTTTCACAATTCGTTATTATAGAAATAATAAAATGAAATAGTGTAACAAATGCTACAGCATCCCAACTTTAACCACATCAGAAATTGTTGCACAAATAATAGCAATTTGAATTAAAAACCGTTGGTGGATTTTTCAGAAAGTTTTATCAAAAATAGAGTAGTTCACGCCTTAAGGCAAATAAAGCCGCACGATTTATTTGCAGTTTATGGACATGGATGTGTTCATTAAGTTTTTTCTAATTATCATTAAACTTTTGTGAAATATCATTGGTATTTCTTTGGAACAGTGTTTTCCAATCCATTAGTGTTACAATTTATTAAGCAAACTTTTTTCTTTAATGTGATTTCATGCCATAACAAAGAATAGTTACAGGTTCGTCGAGAGCATAAGAAGAAAAGTTTTTGAAAACTATTGACCAATTTCACTAAATAGATTGACCATCTAGCGAAAACTTTCGAGAAGGTAAGGACAGCGCACCAGGGAGAAGTTCAATCCCGGATAGAGATAGAGATAGTTAAAAACTAAGTTCGTAAGAGTTATTTTCGGAAAATTTATCGTTTAGTATGTTCTGCGATCGATAATTTTGTCGCTCAGTGCCACACAAAACTGCTTACACAAATCTTGATGCTTAAACGTTTGCAATGATTTATTCGGTGCATAAACTTGTTGCCGGCTGCAAGTAAGCCACAACTGAATTGCTATTCGGAAATTATGAACAAATTTACAAGACATTTCTTGTCAGATTTACTAAGGTACCATGCATTTAGTTGCCCAGAGAGATTTATGTTTGTAAAATATTGCCAGATGGAAATGAATGAGGGCTTTAATTTATGATCTTCTATATGAAATACTTAAATAGGATGCACTCGTACATTATTAATATTCGATTTATCTAGACAAAAACTAGACCGTAACTGTAATTATGTGGGTGTAAGTTTGTCTGTTACGAATGTCTGTTACACTTATATGGGGGACCACTGTTCAAAGTACGAGGCGAGGTAGATTTCATCCAGCTTTACAGAATTTAAAGTGGAGTTCTCATACAAATTTCAGTTTCATTTTGCAATAAAATTGGTTTCCTATGCAAATACATAGCTTTTACTTATTATTTGAATGTAATAAACTATTATAATCGATTTAAAAAAAATCTACTCTGAAACTTTTTTTTATTTATAAGAAGGTTTTTAAATCCCCTTTTTCTTCAAATTATCTTATTTTTAAAACATCAGATTTGTATGTAAGTTAAAAAGCAGGAACTTGGCTGTTAAGACGAAAGTCAGATTTCCATATCTTTAAGTACAGCATAATTGTATAATTATAATTGTACACTAATTAAGAATTTTAAGTAAAATTTGACTATATACGTTTTGGGGACTAGTACATCCCAAAAAAGGAAAAACAATTTCAGTCCGTCTCTACGCCCAGCTGGCAAAATCTGTAAGGCTAGCCGCACACCGAAAGAGCAAAAACAGTTTTAGTCAAAAATGTTTTTGACTAAAACTGTTTTTGCTCTTTCCGTGTGCGGCCAGCCTAACAGCAAACTTACGCAGGAGTTTCCTGTCAAAAGCAGTATAGCTGCTCTATAATGACAAATAACTGGCTGTGTAACATGGCAGCATTGTGAGGGAAGCGTTTTAGACGAAAAATTTTGGTTCCTAGATCTCAGTAACCGCATATGCTAGGAGGCTGAAACTTGGAATTTATATAGAGCATTGATAGTGGACCCAGCTTTTGTGAGCTGTTAGTTATTTTGATTTTTATGTAAATCTTATAAATGAATAAAATGAAACTGCAATAAATAAAAAAAAAAAAAATAATAAGTTACTTCAGCCTAGTTGGTACTAACTAGAAGCGAAACAAAATTTGCCATACAAATTGTTGGTTCGAGCGAAAATTGTTAGTGGATTTTGTATGTGATTTGACAGAAAATTGCGTTTTCGCTTCTAGTTAGTACTAGGCTTTATGCCAAAGCATTCGGAAAAAAGAACGTCTGAATATCTAAAATGAAGCAAACATCTGACCCGTAACCTAGTGGGAGCTCTGACTGGACATTGTCACATTAGGAAGCATCTCCATAGGATTAGCCTCTCTGAGAGTAAAATATGCAGAATTAGTGATGATGAAGACGAAACACCAGAGCACATTCTCTGTGAATGTGAGGGACTTTCTCATAAAAGACTTCATCCCATGTGCGAAATGCCGGAGTCCAACCAGAGTCCCGTACACTGCCCAGAATTGGCATTGCATTGTCCGCCAAGACTTGTCGATCGGTATTGTTTTGGTACTGACAAACCACCAGACCAGTGTCGGACTAATCCTGGTGATCAGTACTCCCACTTGATCTGAGCCGACTTTGGTCCGAGTTGCTGGGTCTAAGTCGGGCCTAGAATTGGCTTATTATTTGTTGTCTAAGCTCTTTCGGCATTGGCACGACGGTCGGCTCTGTATTGGGCACATCTTGGTAGAAATATTTTTTGTTTCTTAACATATCAATTGATTCGGTTTCAACCCTATTACGAGAATATGTCAGATTGGTCTAGTGGGTAGCGTAGCGGACTAATATGTGACGGGACCATGGTTCGAATCCGAGAGTGTGCAAGGTGTGTAAGTAAAATCAATTCGCATTTTTCAAAAAAATAATAATGGCAAAATAAATTCGTATTTGAAAAATTAGAAAAAAAAAAAAAAAGTAATAATACTTTTATTTTCGTTTCTTTTCTTTACTGAGGCCCAGTATTGGGCCAGAGTTTCACCAAGAGTAGGACCGGTGTGGTCACATCGACATTGGCTCGGCAATGGTTTGGTCTAGGCCACATACTGGGCCCGAAACATTAGCCAGTACTGGCAACTCCGGCACCAGTACTAAGCCTGTCCTGTGCCGTTCTGCTTTTCGTACATGGGATCACATTGCTTAGGGTTTCATGAAATTATCGGAATTCCCGGCTATTCTTCTTCGAAAAACAGTAAGTTTCATTGAAAGCGGAGGGATCGAAGAGGAACCATAGATATTCCACAGGGACGTCGCAATAGGCCCAATTCAGGCTTCAATGACAGAGTTGACCAAACCAACCCCAACACGAAAATCTAATATAATAAAAGAAAACAGTTTTTCGATCACGCAAAGTCTATGTCGAAACAAAAAAATGCAAGACACGTGGTTTCTGTAGGTGGAGGCAACCAGGCAACTATCCTGTGCACAAGTAAAGTAACCGCTTAAGCTAGGAGGCTTAAACTTGGAATTTATATAGAGTATTGATAGTGGATCCATTTGCAAAAATATTGCTGATATGGGTGAAGGGGTGTGGGAGTGGGGGGAATAATAATGCGTCTGAAACGCTCGAAAGCCGAGATCGTGACATTCTAAAATCCATATCTCCTAAACGGTTAATGTCACGAAATTAAAACTTAATGAACATCTGTGGGTATACTAGGAGAATAGATTGGAAACAAATTTTTGAGTGGGGGCAAGGGCGTACGGAGGTGGAAGTTGAAAAATTTTAGATTACGATATCTCACGAACCAATTTCACTAGACAAATAAAATTCGGTTTTTGTATCAAGGTTGATAAATAAAGTTTGCTGAAAGTAAAAATTTTTAAGGGGAAGGTGGAGTATGGAAGTGGATGGGATGAGAATTTTTCTAAAACATACTGCAGTCGCGATCGGATAAAGTAGAATTACGTGTGTGCATGTTGTATGTCCTTTATTAAGGACTGCCATTAGATTGCTACTCAAAACTAAAAGACAATATTCAGTGAACTGGGTAAGTCATCGAAAAAAATGTCCTTTTTGAAGGACTTTCACATGGGAGGTGCAGGAAGGACTAACTCGATTTCTTACATATTTATCCTTTTCCTTGGAACAATTTAAGAAATCTGCCAACAGTCTGGGCGCAACTTTATTATTTTATGGATAGAAGTCCGAAACGTGTTTAATGATGAGATGCGATGTAGGTTACTAAGCGAATGACAACCTAAAAAATAACGTTCCAAATAGCCTCCTGGTTATTTCTTAGGTTGTCAGTCGCATAGTAACCTACACCGCATCTCATCATTAAACACGTTTCGGACTTCTATCCATAAAATAATTAAGTTGCGCCCAGACTGTTGTCAGATTTTTTTTATTTGCTTACGTATTTTTTTATCAATATAAAAATTCATAGTAGTTAAAGCGAATTCGATCACATTAAACCTAAGAGATTTTCGGAATCAGTGAAAACTTGAACAATACCCCCAGGGGGTTTAATTGAGAAAAATACTTAAATCAGTTTTTCCCCGACTACGTTTAAAGCTTATAAAAGTAAAAGTGAATTCCAAATCTCAATATACCTTAGGAATATATCAGAATTCGTGAATATGTACACAACAACTTTACACCCCCTTAGGGGTTGGATATCGAAAAATTTTGAAGACCGTTACTAGGCGCTTATATAAATAGCCCGCAGAAGTAAAATTGCTTTGATAGCTCGACATGTCTAAATGTTTTAACGAAATTTGTGAAAGTGTGGATTCACGGACATTTTTTTTACTCAACGCCAATAAAAATCTGAACTTTTTTTTTGATTTAATAACTCTAATAGTGCATCTACATATACGTACTAAGTTTCAACTTTCTAGCATAAGCCGTGTCTGAGATATAAAAACCCACCCCTCTCCCCCGTACCTTGATACCCCTATCAAAAATTTTATTTTTCTAGTATGTCTCCATAGTGGCTCTATATAATCCTAAATTATTAGCTTTCTATTCATTATGGTTTTCGAGAAATAAAAATCAGAATGTTTTCCTTTCTACCCCCTTTCACCATCACCACCAACACCCACACCACCAAAATTTTTTCCCTACTAGAAGTTTACTGACCCCAACTCCTGTAAAATTTTCAAGATCATATCTGATACGGTTTCTGAGATATAAAAATTACATTTTTTGAAATATTGCTATCCCCCCACTTTCGTGCCCCACCTCTCCCCTCAAAAAATTTAGTTTCAGTAGACTCCTCTTGTGATCCCATATACAGAAACTAAATTTTATTTTCCTGGTGTAATTGGTTCGGAAGATATTGTAATCTAAAGTTTTTCACCCCCCACCCCCGCACCCTACCACCCCTCTTAAAATGTTTAGCCCTTGTCTAATCTTAAAGTATTCCTAAGGACAACAACAAAGTTTCAATCTTCTGACATCAATTGTTCAGGAGATATCGATTTTAGAATGTTTCAATCCCGTCTTTCATGCGTTAAAGACTCATTGTTTCACTTCCACTTCCACACCCCTTAACCAATATTGACCATTTTTTTGCAATTAAGTCCATTATCATAGTACTACATAAGTTCCTAGTTTCAGCCTCCTAGCATAAGTGGTTCCTGAGATCTGGAAACCAAAATTTTTCGTCTAAAACGCTCCCTTCTCCTCTCCCCTTGTACCCCCACCCCTAGAAAATATACCAGTTGTAGGGGTTCACCCAATCTACCAACCATAAAAATTTCAATTTAATATCTCAACGGGTTTGGGAGCTACGCGCCTTCGAACGATTTTGCGTACGGCGTACGGCGGACGGCGTACGGCGTCTACGGCGAACAGACGGACATTTTTTTTTTTTGCTTTTTTGGGGTTTACTAGTCCTAAAACGTGTAAATACAAAATTTCAGGGTAGCAAATTTTTTTGAAATTTCAGGTCGATCACAATACTTTATTATTAAAAAATAATAAAGTAAAATGAACGTGTACAAAATTTCAAATTCGTAGCTTGAAGCGTTCAAAAGTTATCGAAAACTAGATGAATACTAAACTCCGATTTATATTGTAGTTGGGGATAAAGTAGAATTACGTGTGTGCTTGTTGTATGTCCTTTATTAAGGACTGCCATTAGATTGCTACTCAAACCTAAAAGACAATATTCAGTGTTCAATTTCATATCTTGAACTGGGTAAGTCATCGAAAAAAAATGTCCTTTTTGAAGGACTTTCACATGGGATGTACAGAAAGGACTCACTCGATTTCTTACATATTTATCCTTTTCCTTGGAACCATTCAAAAATTAATGTGTACAAAATTTCAAATTCATAGCTTGAAGCGTTCAAAAGTTATCGGAAAATATTTGTTGAACAAGTGTCTTAAGGATATTTTGTATGACAGCTACTCCTTCTGGTAACAGGATTTCGCTGACTAGTAAACTCGAACTTCGTTTTCACTTAAAACTAATTTGTACAAAATTACCAATTCATAGCTAAAAGATTACTTGAGTTATATTAAGTTCCGTAAATTAAGTGAAGACGTTTTGACAGGATATTTGTATGGCAGCTGCACGAAGGACTAATAGGATTTTCTTCATAATCATATATTTAGCTCCAACTATTGGAAAAATAACACATACAAAATTTCAAAGACGTAGCTTAAACCCTTCTGAAGTTATAGGCCAATATTCTTGAACACGTGTTTTAAGGACATTTTGTATGGCAGCTACCAGAAGGAGTAAAAGGATTTCGCTGACTAGTAAAGTCGAACTTTCGTTTTACTAAAAACTAATTTGTAGAAAATTTTGAATTCGTAGCTAAAAGATTACTTGAGTTATAGTGAGTTTCGTAAATTAAGTGAATACATTTTGACAGGATATTTGTATGGCAGCGACATGAAGGACTAACAGGACTTTCTTCCTAATCATATATTTAGCTCCAACTATTGGAAAAATAGCACATACAGAATTTCAATGTTGTAGCTTAAACCCTTCTGAAGTTATCGACCAATATTCTTGAACACGTGTTTTAAGGACATTTTGTATGGCAGCTACCCGAAGTAGTAGGACGATTTTGCCCGTTAACGAACTTAGCCTTACAGATTCAACCAAACATCCAGATTCAAAATTTCAAGATCCTAGGTGAAGGCGTTCTTGAGTTATCGTGCTCACGGACGGACGGACGGACGGACGGACGGACGAACGTCAGGCGGATTTGAGGTTTTTGGCCACAAATAAACAAAAAATAATATATAACTTTTTTTCGTCCGAGGCTTGGTTCTATGCGTTACAAACTTTTGGGCTGGATTAAACTTATAATACTCTATATGATTTCATCTACTCGTAGAGTATAAAAATATCGATATATCGAATATTTTTTCCACTGAAAAATAAATCTTATTTCCCCTCCCGTATCAAATTTAACGTAAGGGGGAGCATATCGCAAAGGCTTTTCAGTGTAAAAATAATTACCCATTCTCCTCGAATGAAATTTTGAACAATTATTCCTTACTGCAAAACGAACACATAGAGTGGAGTAAAATTTTATTATTTTTGCGAAGGTTGTATATCTTGTACATCAAATTTTGACGAACAGAAAGCGTCAATTACATTATTAAATAATTAAACAATTTAAATTTCTTTCTATTTTATCTGACAGCAGAGGTGGTTTTTGAGAAAATGGATCAAACGCAAAAAAATACAACTTTTCAAGAAAGGCACTTCTTGATCTCGTGGAGTTTTGTGGTTTAAGCAGTTTTAAACAGAATTGAGTCTAAAATAAAAATTTAGAAAAAGCCTTTTTATACTCTAGATGAAATCATATAGAGTATTATAAGTTTAATCCAGCCCAAAAGTTTGTAACGCATAGAACCAAGCCTCGGACGAAAAAAAGTTATATATTATTTTTTGTTCATTTGTGGCCAAAAACCTCAAATCCGCCTGACGTCCGTCCGTCCGTCCGTCCGTCCGTCCGTCCGTCCGTCCGTCCGTCCGTCCGTCCGTCCGTCCGTCCGTCCGTCTGTCTGTCCGTGAACACGATAACTCAAGAACGCCTTCACCTAGGATATTGAAATTTTGAATTTGGATGTTTGGTTGAATTTGTAAGGCTAAGTTCGTTAACGGGCAAAATCGTTCCACTCCTTCGGGTAGCTGCCATACAAAATGTCCTTAAAACACGTTTTCAAGAATATTGGTCGATAACTTCAGAAGGGTTTAAGCTACGAGATTAAAATTTTGTATGTGTTATTTTTCCAATAGTTAGAGCTAAATATATGATTATGAAGAAAATCCTATTAGTCCTTCGTGTAGCTGCCATACAAATATCCTGTCAAAATGTATTCACTTAATTTACGAAACTCACTATAACTCAAGTAATCTTTTAGGTACGAATTCGGAATTTTTTACAAATTAGTTTTGAGTGAAAAGGAAGCTTGGGTTTACTAGTCAGCGAAATCCTTTTACTCCTTCTGGTAGCTGCCATACAAAATGTCCTTAAAACACGTGTTTAAGAATATTGGTCGATAACTTCAGAAGAGTTTAAGCTACGACTTTGAAATTTTGTACACGTTCATTTTTAAATGGTTCCAAGGAAAAGGATAAATATGTAAGAAATCGAGTGAGTCCTTCCTGCACCTCCCATGTGAAAGTCCTTCAAAAAGGACTTTTTTTTTCGATGACTTACCCAGTTCAAAATATGAAATTAACCACTTAATATTGTCTTTTAGTTTTGAGTAGCAATCTAATGGCAGTCCTTAATAAAGGACATACAAAATGCACACAAGTAATTCTACTTTATCCCCAACTACAATATAAATAAGAGTTCAGTATTCATCTAGAGTATTATACGATTGGCTTGCAGCCGATCGTGACTGCAGTATGTTTTTACCCCTAAACCGATATGCTCTCCTTAATAAACATTATGGCGGTGCGCGGCTTTTAAAACAAACCAAAAGCCAATAAATAAAAAATCTGCCAACAGTCTGGGCGTAACTTTATTATTTTCGGGCAGAAGTCCGGAATGCATTTAATTCTGGGAAGCGGTGCATAAAGCTAAAAATTGACAACTGTATAGAGCCACCCCAGAAAAATAAAATTGTTGATGGTCGATAGATGGATTGGTGGTTTTTCATATCTAACAAATGGCTCATGCTAGAAAGTCGAAACTTAGTACCAATATGTAAATGTGCTAGTAGATTAATTAAAGTAAAAAAAAGTTCAGATTTTCATTGGCGTACTAAGGTGGAGTGAAAAATTTTTCCGGGAAAATGATTTTTCCACATTTTTACGAATTTCGTTAAATCTCATAAAGCCGGTTTCACAGTGCGAGCTTAAGCTCTGGCTCAGTTAAACCTGACAGTCAAAGTTTGAATATCGTTAAAAGGAACCCTGCTTAATGAATTGTGTAGTTCACTGTTGTGCCGATTCTGTCATATTAGTAATTCAGAATTTTCGAAAAACGGTTAGAAACGCGAGAATGGGTTAAGAAATTGCTAGCGAGAACTTTCATTAAAATGGCGGATAAAAAACGATGTCAGAATACAACAATCAGAACACAAGAACAGGAAAAGGAAAATGACATTTGCCCGACCTGATTAAATGACACTTCGCCTACTTAAAATCCGAGCTCAAAGTTGTATTCATTGGCTTAAGTTGAGCTCAGGTTTGAACTCATGGAACACTACTGTGAAACAGTGATACCAGTTGAGCGAAAGCTTAAAGTGCATTTGAAGCTTAAGCTCGCACTGTGAAACCAGCATTTAGACATGTCGAGCTATCAAAGCAATTTTACTTCTACGGACTTTTTATATAAGCGCCTAGAAACGTTTTTCCAAATTTTTTGTTTGGTTGTCAATCGAATAGTAAGCAGTACTGCATATCAGCATTAAAACGTCTCGGACTTCTACGCGAAAAATAATAAAGTTGCGCCCAAACTGTTGGCGAATTTGTATACTCTGTCAGTAAAATCCGTACTTATCAGTCAATATTTACGTGTTTAGAAGAATTTCATATAGAACAAAGTGAGTTATGGTGAGTTAAAAACTGGAGTTTTTAAAGAATTTTCATTTTACATTTTTTATCTAAGACTATTGAAGAAATCCTTCTAGCTTGAAGCGTTCAAAAGCTATCAACTTTAATTGTTTGAAGAACTTTTGAATGGAAGCGTTCCGATGGAGCTGACGAATTTCACTCACTAATGAGCCCAAGCTTCTTTTGATATAAAACTAATTTCAATAACGTTTGAACTTCCTGCTTTAACGCGTTTCTGAGTTACAAAGGGTTCCGGGAGATTAATGTGCGACTTTTTTTATATGGTGGCAATACGAAGATTGATTTTTTTCATAATCAGAGTTTTACTGGCAACTGTTGGACAATTAATGTACACAAAAATGTTAGCTTATAAGCTTGAAGAATTCAGAAGCTATCAACATTATTACAAAGCAAATGTTCTAAGGACATGAGAGTTTCTCGGCAGAGTTGACGGATATCACTCACTAATGAACTTAACCCTAGTTTTGATAAAAACCTAATTTTAGTAAATGTCTGGTGTTGATCTGCAAATGTTGTAAAATTTATGTGTTAAAAATTTCCAGTTCCTAACATATAACATTCGGCCCATAAATCGTTACTACGTGTTTAAAGAACTCATGTAATGGAGGTACACGAAAAGTAGTAGGATATCGTCCAGTAGGTTAGGTTAGGTTAGGTGGGTAGCTATTGACAGAGATAGCTAACACATAGACCGCTAGATGGGTCCGTTGTGATCCCACTGCACCACGGCACGGCGCCTACGGCTCATGGCTGTTTTTGGCTAATTTTCAAGAAAAAACTGAGCCCAATTGGCCGCGATATTGTTCTATCAAATATTTTTCCGAGTTTCTTGGTGCGAAGGAGAGGAGAGTTGGAAGGAATTGTGGAGAAGAAAGGGGATAAAGAACTTAATCAGTTTTTAGGAATGGGAAGGAAGATCAGGAATCGGGCCGGGTATGGCAGTATACTAGCAGGTGTTAATGATCATAATTTTTCAGTACTACTGGCTGTGATACGATCTACCAGAACAGCAAAGTTGCCTATAGCAAATCAACTACTGTCTGGCAGCTCTGATGGTTTTTATGAATCTGATAAGAATGTAAACAGAACTCATTTGCTCAGGTTTAAATCCTTTACAAGTGACCGTATTAAACATTCCGTACTGTTCACGATTTATATTAATATTCTGAAACCAATAGAAACTGAAAAATTCATATAAATAAATTTTGCATTGAGTGGGAATTGAACCTCGGTAGCAATGTTTTCAAGACCTAGTACACTACTACTGGACTACACCCGGCTTCGTTATATATATTTAATATCGTCCAGTAACAAGCTATAGGGCGTGCGTACAATGCGCGTATATAACCCTATCTCCAAGCGTTCTTGAGTTATCATGGGAACCGATGGTCAGTAACCGGATTAGTGGCATCCCTGCAAGACGAAAACACAAAAAATGCATGGGTTCTTATGTACAAACTACTACTATGTTAGCTCGCGCGCTTGTATTCGTGGCGAAAAATGAAAAGCAAATATTTCCCCATCTTCTCCTCAAAAATGTAAATAAGTCGACCTGTTCAGCCTTTAGAGGGAGAAAAAGACTAATCGTCCTACACGTCTTATCATCAAGTGCGTACTGAGCAGCAAATCCCATTGAAAACTTTGATGTTTAAGTGCGCAGAGCGCTATAGTTTTCTTGGCTAACATGATTCCGGAACCTATAACTATGACGACTAGTGCTATGAAATTCATCTTTCGATTGGATTAGTCGACTGAAAGTTGTCTTTTGATTGCACTAGTCGACGACTACAAGAATTTATTTAAATATGACCGGACGCCACTTCTGCAGTGTCGAGCGGTAAGGCATAATTCGCCAATACGTCAGGCCTACCTTTCATCAATGATTGGCCAGGTCTACTGCATACTCAGTTCATACATACTCTTCCGTGAGTGCACGTATTGCCATCTCGTTCGGTCTCATTCATATTTGAAATACAATGCGCGATGGGAGATCTCTCATATTGATGAGTGCGGATGAGATGGTCGGATTTATTTCAGTACGAGCAAGAAAGAAATGGGAATATCTCACACGTAACTATTCACAGACACCAAGAACATAGCCGAAATTGTTCCCAAGTGATAATCTTTTTTCAGCGACAAATTTCGAAGCTGTTCACTGCCTCTTCATCGCCGATTCATCGATGTTTGGTTTATAAGGTAATACTTGTATTTTTTCGTCCGAGACTCTGTTCTATGTGTTACAAATGCAGGATTAAACTTGTAACATATACTTTGTAATTTCCTGGAGTATAAAAATAATAAAGTAAAAGAAATTATTGCAGAAAGATAATAAAAAATTACCATTACTTAATATTACAAGTCTTTAACACTACTCCGAATGAACAAATATATTCCTAGCTAAAACATAGCATGTCTAGATACCTACAATTGTATTGTTTGTTAACTATAAGCCCGTATGGCATGTACCAAGTCGTGTTTGCCAGAAGTATTAATGTAAATAAAACTCTATGCAAGAACCGAACAAGGACTCGACTGCTTCAATGCATTTACATACTTCGCATTTAGACTGTTTGTTCTATTTTGGTGTTTGGTTGATGTTTTTAGTGGTTTTACGCGAAATGCAATTGCAATGAAATGTACTTGTGGCGGGTATTTTGGCCAGGACAATCTTTAGTGGGTTGAATTATGTTTCTTCATAAATTAGCCTCTTGTACTTCTCGTGGTTTGTTTTAAATTCAAATAAATCTGGTACAACAAAAACTTACTACTAAATTAGAATAATTGAACTAATGTTGGTTTTGTACATTAGGGAAGAAGAGTAATAGGGAATGAACATAAACGTAATAATTTATATCGCAATTTCGGGCAGTATGCTCCGTAGCTGGCGAAAACATATACTTAAAAATTTAAGACTTTTGTGGAAAAACGGGATAAATCCATATTTGATCGAAATTCGTTTCTGAGTATTTGATGATTTGTGTGAAATCGGTAGAGTATAATAACTATAATACAGCCCAAAAATGTTTAGTACATAGCTCCCTCTAACGGACTCCCCTCGGACTAAAAAAATGTTGTTATGTAATATAATGTTCAATTGTGGTCAAAAGCCACTAATCCTTTTTCTGTCGCTCCGTGTGTCTTTTCGTCCGTCTGCCTATTTATCGGGTTTTCTCTCCGTCTACCTACCAGAGTGTTTCATAATTAAATATTATAAATGTAATCACATTAATATAATTTAATTGAATAAATTATAAAATTTTACTTGGTTAAAATAATGCCTAATATAAAATAATAAATATCATATCCTATTTATTTACAAAACATCCCACAACTTAATAATAAATAACTTATCTAATTCTTCTACGATTTATGTAAAGGTTGTGAGGACAGAAATTCTCGTACAAATTTCCGCACAAAAAAAGCTAACATAGAACATTGAATTAAACATAGAACACAATTTTACTTGATTTATGATTCGCGGTCGTACCTTACATTATAAAGGCACCAGCGAACAAGCAGAAAGGGCCAGTCGACAGTAGTCAGTCTGCGAATAAGCTATTGTGGATTTATAATTCCCCTTAAACAATATACGTTTAATATTATTTTAAATAAACATTTCCACGGCGCCAATATGACTACAGCCTCTGAGCCTCTTAATTTAAGGAAAAAAAAACATGATTCCCCTTACAGCAACTTTGACTACTAGACTAGACCAATTCGACCTGCGTTTGGTTTGCGGATTTATAATTCCACCAATACACAGAATCGAAGAGGACGACGCACTGGGAGGACAACTGTCTCTAATCGGTTCCCTAACTGGACGAGGTTGTGGATTTATAATTCCCATCTGAAAGTTTGATTTCGGCAAGTTCATGTCCAAGCAGAGCACTGACGAGCTCAGCAGAGCCAAGCAGAACACTACCGAGCCAATCAGAAAAGAAACGAGCTAAGCAGAGCAGAGACAAGCCCAGCAGAGCCACGACGAGCTGAGCAAAGCAGCGATGAGTAGAGCAAAGCTGCGACGAGCAGAGCAAGCCACGGCAGAGCAACCGTCGATAGAGCAGATCAGCCGAACAGAGCAGAGACGAGATGACGATCAGTGACAGGGTCAAGTCAAGGTGAGCAGAGTCGTGCCAGGAGTGCGGAGACGAGCAGAGCGGAGGTCACAAGCGGAGACGAAGAGAGGGAGACATGACGAGTAAAGCAGACGCCACACGCGAAGACGAAGACAGGGAGAGATGACGCGTTGAGTAGAGGCGACGAGCAGGATTCAAGTCAAGGCGAGTAGAGTAGACGACCGCAGGCGAGCTACGACGAGACACGGAAACCACAAGGAGGAGTACAAACAACCGAAACCAAATGAAGTAAAAATTGAAATATGTGTCAACTGGAATTAATAAAGTGAAGTCAAAAACTAAACAAATATTTTGTAACGGATCCCACCACCCGCGAAGCCTACCTCTACAAGGTAAAACTTTACGATAAAAACCTGAAATTTGGTCTCCATTTGTTATTTATTTATTTATTATTGAAATTCATCAAATACTGATTACTTATAACAAAAATACAAAATATAAAATAATAAGAAAAAATAAAAAATAAGTACAAAAATACGTCATTATATCCGTACACTCCTAAATATAATATTACGTTATTCATTTGATAAAGCTGATTTTAACTGTTGAACAGAAATGTTAAAGTCAATTTGACTGTAATTGTAATTAAAAATGCGTGAAAGGGATGTGATTGGTTCATGTTGGCCGTAATTTGTCCGATGGTGTGGAATATCCAGCAACACATAGTTTCTCAAGGATCGAAATGGAACTTTTAAAGTAACGGCTTCCAGCAATGACGGGGAGTTAATATCCCCAGGAATTACCTTGAAAGCAAAAACAGCTCTAAGGACATCTCGTCTATTAACCAACGACTCCATCGGCAGGAGCTTAAGACGCTCATGGTAAGGTGGCAGATGCAGTGGATCATGCCAAGGAAGACCTTTAAGTGCAAATCGCAAGAATCTTCTCTGAACCGACTCAATTCTATTTTTATGAACCTCCTAGTATGGAACCATACCGGGCAGGCATATTCCAAAATAGAACGGACGAAAGTGCATTACAACATTGTTGTAATACTCGGATTATTGAAATCCTTGCACCATCTTCGCACAAAGCCCCAGACGGAGTTAGCCTTACCGACAACATGGTTAATACGATTTGTAAAATATACTGAATTTACGAAACTCACAACAACATCAAGAAATCGAAACCTGAGTTTCTGTAAAATAGATGATTTGATTCATAGATGATTTCTCGAGTTATTGTGGCTTCGGAAAAACGAATGCATATATATTTATTTCACACCAATTGCTCTATATGCAAAAATTGAAATATTACAATATATTTAGATAACTTCAAATTCCTAGCTTGTGGTCCTTTGAAGTTTAGGGATAATATTGCTAAACACGAGTTTTTATGACTTCTTGTATGCGAAGTATCAGAAGAAGCATAGGAGTATTGCTGACGAATGAACTCCACCTTAATTTTAACTCAAAAAAATTTCAATAAAATTTCGACCTAGTGGCTAAACGTTTTCTTAAGTTAAAGTAAGTTCCGTATATTCAGTGAATATATTTTTACTGAATTTTCGTATAGCCGCTACACGAAGCACACGTATTTTTTCATATTCATAAATTTATCTGCAACTATTGGCAAATCAATGTATTCAAAATTTTAACGCGTTTTGAAGTATTCGGCAAATATTTGTTCAGCACGAGTTTAAGGGATTTTGTATGGCAGCTACCCGAAGAAGTAAGACAATTCAGCCGGTGAACAGATTTAATCTGACAAATTCAACCAACACATTTAACATAGAAGAAGGTATTCTTGAGTTATCGAGCGTTCGGTTCGAATGGACGAATCAGCTGCAAGCGATTCTTTTGTTTTTGGTCACAACTAAACATGAAATGATAATAACACTTTAAAATATAATTCAATAATATAAAAAGAACATTTAAAAGTAGTAGTAATTAAAGACCAGTTAATGTCAGTTTGTGCAGATTTTTTTTAATCATAAATTTAGAATGAGGCAACAAAATATTTCATCCGTTAAACGATTCGAAATTGGCACTTGCTCTTATTTCTCGCTGACTAATTCTGACTTAATGGGCGTTCTATTGAGAATGGTAAATATGGTCAGTCTCTTCACATTAAAAAGGTCAAAATAAAATAAAAACACAACAAAGTTGGTTGTGATTCACTGGGTTACCTTAGTCAATATTACGCCCTAATTCATCCTTCTCTTCACATTTTTTCTGGCTAGAGTAACGTAATTTACATTAAGTTGACGGACGAAAGGCAATGAAATCAATTCACAATTTTGGGTCGATCTCTTTTTTTTCTTTTGATTAACTTTTAGGGTCGACTTAAAGAAAAACAATATGCAAGGTATAGTCAAGTCCTTTTCAAGCAATTTATTTATATAGATTCTGTTACTATGAGATTTTCGATGAAAACATTTCTAGTTTATCATGCCCTAAACGTAATTATTTTTCAAAATGTCTGAATTTCCTGCAGCATCTTATGTCTACAATGCTCTGTATGAATTAATGCTAACTGATTTTGAAATTAATTATAGCAAAAAATTTAAAAGCTGAAAGAAACACAAGGAGACTCAGTTGCCAAACATAAGACTATTAATTTAAAAAATACGGCAGTGTGCAGTCACTATCGACTGTAAGCCATTCGTATGATACTCTAGATGAAATATTTAACTTCTATTTATATTGTAGTTTTTGATAAAGGAGAATAAGGAGTACGCACGTAATATGTCCTTTATTAAAGACCCTCGTTTGATTACTACTCGAAAGTAAAAGACAATATCTTTAGTGTTCAATTTCATATCTGGAACTTTAGGTAAAACACCAAAAGTAAAATTCTCCCTTTTCAAGGACTTTGTCCTTTATTAAAAATCCTTGTTTGATCGCTACTCTAAAGTAAAAGACAATACCTTCAGTATTCAATTTCATATCTATATAGGTAAAACACCAAAATAGGAAAGTACCAAAAGTAAAATTTTGTTTTCAAGGACTTTCGCATGGAGGCTACAGGTGGAATTTACTCGATTTATAACATATTTATCCTTTCACCTGGAACCATATAAAAATGAATGTGTACAACATTTCAAATTTCTAGCTTTAAGCCGTCAGAAGCTATCGGCAAATATTCTTAAACATGTGTCTCAAGGACTATTTATCAGGGAGCTACCGGAAGGAGTAGATAGATTTCGCTGAGTAGCAAACTTGAACTTTGTTTTTACTCAAAACCAATTTGTACAAAATTCCGAATTCATGGCTGGACGATTATGTGAGTTATAGTGAGTTCTGTAAATTGTGTGAAGACATTTTTACAGACATTTTATTTGTATGTCAGTTACACGAAGGACTAATGGGATTTACTTTTAGCTCTAACTATTGGAAAATCAACGTATGCCAAATTTCAAAGTTGTACCGTGGACTGTTCTGAAGTTATCGGTCAATATTTATGAACACGTGTCTTAGAGGCTTTTTTTACGTGAGCTGCCTGAAGGACTAAAGGCATCCTACTCGAATTTGATTACACGTCCAAGGATTTTTCGAGTTATAGTGAGTTCCGTAAATTAAGTAATGATATTTTGTTTGATTTTTGTATGGCAGCTATTCGAAGGAGTCATGGGAACTTTTTCATATTCATACCTACAACTGCAAATATTAATAACTAACGTATACTAAATTCCAAAGTAAGATCTTAAGGCGTTCTGAAGCTATTGGCCAATATTCTTAAACACGTGTCTGAAGGACTTTTTGTATGACAGCTACCCGAAAGATTTGAATATTTGAATTTGTCCGTTAACGAACTTAGGCTTACAAATTCGACCAAACATCTAGGCGTTATTGAGTTATCGTGCATACAGATAGATAGATAGACAGACGGACGGACGAACAGACATACAGACGGATGGACAGCAAGCGGATTTGGAGGTTTTCGCTCCAAATAAACAGAAAATAACATATATAAATTTTTTTCGTCCTCGTAAACGTAAAACATATTGTTGCGAGCTAGGGGTTCGCCGGGATTTCAAGTAAAACACAATTCGGTTAAAATAAAAATAAGTGATTATTTATTAATCGCACTTTAAATTCTATTCGCACAATAATTCGCACTGTATGGCAATACCGCCCGCTTATACCATATATCGCTTGACTCGTTCACTTTCGTTCTCTCTCAACGCGGTCGCGTATACGCGCTGGCTGTCACAGTCGACGTAATCAAAATTACTGTGTCTTCGCTGAACGCTTCACCTGCTTATATACTAGGCTGTTGCAGTCTTGAATGTTCACCGGTGATGTGGATATTTCTCGAAGGCTTTAGAGCTTTCGATTTTGACCTTCGTTCAGTGGTTTATGTACAGGGTTCTAGTATATTGGAGAGCATTCGAAAAGAAGAGAGATACAATCGTGTTGTTTCGGCTTATCTTCAGCTGGGTTTCTGATTGGGTTATTTTGCAACTAGGTATTCGGTTGTTGTTGTTTTCATTATGTGAAACGATCGAGTTGCACGGTTGCGCGGTTGCCAGGTTTACATGTAACATTACTCCCTCCTTAGTTCCTGTTCGTCCCGAACAGAGTCGATCCCCTCGTCATGGGCGCCATGGTACTTCGTTAGTCTATCGAGGTGTACCACTTTCATTTTAGTACGAGGTTTTTGATGCAACTGAATACGGTACACAACATCAGTTGATGATTTGGTAAGGTCCCTCTCAATTGCGCTGTAGCTTCGGTGACCTGCCCTTCTGTCGTTTGGGATTGTATAGCCAAACTAAATCGCCCTCTTGGAATCCTGATGAATTCGCCCGTTGATCATACCTCGTCTTCATCCGATCGGTTGCCAAATTAATTTTATCTCTGACCAGGTTGTAAATTGTGTGTTGTCGATGTCGAAGATCCGATACGTAATCTTTTGGATGGGTCGGTTGGTCTGGTGGCACTCCAAACATTAATTCCGCGGGGACTCGAATGTTCTTCCCAAAGATGACTCGGGAGGGAGTTTCTCCTGTTGTTGCGTGTACCGATGTTCTGTAGGCCATTAAAAATAGAGGAATGTGTTGATCCCAGTCCTGTTGCCTTTCGCTGACGAGTTTGGATAGGTTCGAATTCAGTGTTCTATTGAAACGTTCCACCATTCCATCGGACTGTGGATGTAGTGGAGTTGTCCTCGTTTTATTTATTCCCAGCATTTGACACACGTGTTTGAATGTTTGAGAAGTTGCGACCTTGATCGGAGTGTAGTTCACGTGGAAATCCAAATCTGCTCACCCAGTTGGTAACAATTTGTTCTGCGGCGGTAACTGCTTCTTGATTTGGAATTGCGTAAGCTTCGGGCCACTTGCTGAAATAATCGATGACCACAAGAATGTAGCGATTACCATTTTCTGATTCCGGAAATGGTCCAGCAATATCCACAGCAATTCTCTCGAATGGAGCTCCCACGTTGTATTGCTGCATTTCTCCCTTTGATCTGCGTTGCGGGCCTTTACTCGATGCACTTACGACACCAATTTTCGACGTCATCTCGGAGATGGATCCAATAGAACGTCTCTCGTATCTTTGCCAAAGTTCTATTTATACCTAAATGTCCACCGGAAGTACCTTCGTGATACTCCTTCAAAATTTCCTCGACTTTAGAATGCGGGACGATGATTTGCATGAGATGCGATGTTCCGTCAGCGGTTTCCCATTTCCGTTTGAATATCCCACCGTCTAGGTGAAGGGAGTTCCATTGTGCCCAATAACTCTTTAAAGTTTCGCTGAATTGTGAGATGTCTTTCCACTCAGGCCGCTCCATTTTGTCCTTCCATGCCACGATCGGTAGCCTTTTAAGCGATGCGTGATCCGTTCGAAGAAGGAACTTTTGGCCATAGAGATATTTGTGGAAATGTTTTGTAGCTTCTACAATGGCCAATTGCTCTCGGCGAGTTACGCAATAGTTCCTTTCTGATTTTGAGAGTACTCGGCTGTAATATGATAGCACTCTCTCTTGCCCGTCGATCTCCTGTGATAGTACTGCGCCGATACCGACATTACTGGCATCAGTGTCTATGATGAAACCATGACCTGGTTTTGGATACGCCAGAACTGGAGAGTCGCAAAGCTGATCTTTTATTTTCTCGAATGCTGCCTGGCACTGTTGATTCCAAGTAAATGTCTTTCCCTTTTCTGACATTTTGCCGTGTGGGCAAAGTCTTTTACGAATCGACGGTAATATGTCACTCGGAGTAGGCCAATTTTTCACTGCCAGTATCTTCTCTGGATCCGTCTTTACACCATCGGCTGAAACGATGTGACCCAAGTACTTTACTTCTGCACTAAACAAAGTGCACTTCTTTGGACTCAGCTTTAATTTTGCCGCTTGCAGTCGCTGAAAGACTTCCTGTAGATTTTTCAGATGCTCCTCGAAGGTTTTGCCGATAACGATCACATCATCCAGGTAAACGAGACAAGTTTTCCAACTCAGGCCACGCAAAACAAATTCCATTAGTCTTTCGAACGTAGCTGGAGCATTGCACAGGCCAAACGGCATCACGATGAATTGCCACAGTCCGCTGCCGACAGAGAATGCTGTTTTCTCTCTATCATTTTTGTCTATTTCCACTTGCCAGTAACCACTTTTCAGGTCCAACGTTGAGAACCATTTAGCATCTGTCAGGGTGTCGATGATATCGTCGATTCTAGGTAGTGGATAGCTATCCTTTTTCGTAACATCATTTAGTTGTCTATAGTCCACACAAAAACGGGTGCTGCCATCCTTTTTCTTAACCAGCACCACTGGCGATATCCACGGACTATTTGATTCTTCGATTATTGCCTGATGCTCCATGGTTTTGACCATTGAATTCACTTCTCCTTGTTTCGCTAGTGGTACTCTTCTTGGAGGTTGACGTATCGGTGTAGCACTTCCGGTGTCTATACGATGCTTCACTAGGTTTGTTCTGCCATAGTCCTCATCACCGGTGGAGAAGACGTCACTGAATCTTTCGATCAAATCCACTGCTTGCTTGTGTTGTTTTCCTCTAAGGTTGCTTGACTGAAGAACTGCTGATGTTACACTATTCTTCCTTGTTGAATTATTTTTAGAGGCTACGTCATGATGCTCTTCAGTGTCTATACTCGTCACCGCCGATATTGGTTCACAGCTGCCAATTACATCTCCTTTCTTTACGCTGGTAATGCTGTCCGAAACGTTGAGCACTCTTATTGGTACAATCATCCTCTCATTTCTTTTTACTAGCGTTTTTCCCAATATTAGACTTCTTAATGCCGGTGTCGTTTCTGGTTCGATGAGGTAGAATCGGTGGTCCCCGGGGTCACCATCGAGCTCTGCCCAAATAATGTTCTCTGATGACTTTGGTATACCCGCATCTTTGCACAATATAACTCGCAGCTTGGTTGTGTTGGAGGATGTTATTTCCATTGGGATTTCGATGTTCCGCCACTTCATTATTCGTTGTCCTAGGTCCAGCTGGATACCGTGTGGTTTCAGAAAATCCATTCCAAGAATACACTCATCGGTAATATCAGCTACCACGAATACATGCGAGAATGTCAAATCTCCAAGCTGGATGTCACGTGATATTTCCCCATGGACTGTAGTAGTTTCTCCTGTTGCTGTGCGAAGTGCGTACTTTTTGGTGTTGTGAAGCCAAGTACGGTCTACGAGGTCAGATCTTAGCACTGATCGTGTTGCGCCTGTGTCAATTGTTATTATGCAGTTTAATTTGTCGACTCGACCACTCATGCATAAGTCGTTTCCACCACGATGTAGTCGAGAAACTGCGATGATGGTTCCGGGGGCGTCGATTCCACCAGCCAACTTCTGCCCTATGAAGATGGCTTTTACTCGTTTCCCGGACTGTTATTAGGCGAAGCGTTCTCTCGTGATGGTTCGCCTCGTTCTCCCTTTTGTTTAGCAGCGCAGCCGGAACAATAGTTGGTAGCTTTTCTTGGTTTTCGGCAGTCGCGTCTTAAGTGTCCTGCCTGTCCGCAATTCCAACACCGGGGTGCACCAGATCCTTCGCTCCGTTTGGTGTATTCGGCCCTCTGACATACACACTCTTCCGTTATTTCTCGAACTCGGTAGTTATTTCGCGAGCTTTGCTTGGCAGCTTCGAACGTAAGCCCATATACTAAGGCTTTGCCAATTATTTTCTTTCCTCCTGCCAATTTTAACGCCTGCTGCAGCTCTCTGTCCTGTACAGCATTGTTAAATGCGAAAACAGCTGTGTCGTTGCGTTGCTCTGTTTGCGCATTAGGAAGCGATAATAGTGTAAGTCGTTCAATATCGCGCGCCAGCTCTTGAAGAGTTTCACCATTCTTTTGGGTTTGGTTGTAGAGTTGTGTTTTGTATATCTCTCGCATGTGGTCACTGCCGTAATGAAGATCCAATGTCTGTACCAGCGTCGAAAAATCTTGTTGCTGCTCTTGAGGAATTGTTTGAAGAACTTCTGCTGGTGGACCTCTTAGCGCCAATATAAGAACCGTTCCTCGTTCCAAATCATTCCAATGATTATTTCTTGCGGCAGCCTCAAATTGAGTCTTGTAGATAGCCCACGGTGTTTGTCCATCGAAGATCGGAGCTTTGAGATCTTTGTGCGTAACGTGTTCTGTCTTGATGACTCCAGTGGCTTTCACGTTTTCGAAGTCCCTTTTTAGGCGTTCAACTTCTTCCACAATCTCAGATGTCTTTACCGTAATTTGCTCTTCGAAGGTTCGAAGCTTCTTCTCTACATTTTCTTCGATTGTCTTACCAATGGTGTCCATCGACTGGCTCAGATCTTTAATTTTATTATTTAAATCTTCTCTAAGTTCTTTCGTCTGTTCGCTTTGCTGTTCCAATTTTTGGTTGAGGTCTATTGATAGTTGATTGTGTTGTTGAGTTTGGTGGTCCAGTTTCTGATTAATGTCCGTTGAACTTTGGTCTATTTTCTGATTAATGTGCTTCGACGTCTGGTTGAGGTCCGTTGATTGTTGGTCCATTTTCTGGCTTTGTTGGTTCATCTTTTGCATCAATTGCCTTAGAGAGTCTAATGTCTCGGAACACTCATCACTGCTTGCTGCGCGAGCTTCTTCGATTGGGAACTCGAAACTGTTTGCGTCCTTACCCTCAGCCTCAAGTGTCTCGATCATACGGCTGACAAGCTCAGACTTGTTCCCTGTTGTAGATAATTCTCGTCTACCGAGCTCTTCCTTCAGCTCCGTTAATTTTAAATCTTTTAAATAACGCGGCATTTTCACTATCGATTTATTGTCCGTTAAAGATTTTCCGCGATACAAATTCACTCGTTACCGCTCACTAGAGCACTCGAGAATATTCGGTTTCACAAAATTCTCACTGTCCGTTCGAGAATTTTCACTTTACTTCACAGTTTGAAAACTTTATTCGCGCACCAAAATTCTCACTTTGTCCGTTCGAGAATTTTAAATTCACTTTTTCCACTCGCGATTTCAACCCGAATTAATCCTTGAAATCCCACTTCTGACACCAATTGTTGCGAGCTAGGGGTTCGCCGGGATTTCAAGTAAAACACAATTCGGTTAAAATAAAAATAAGTGATTATTTATTAATCGCACTTTAAATTCTATTCGCACAATAATTCGCACTGTATGGCAATACCGCCCGCTTATACCATATATCGCTTGACTCGTTCACTTTCGTTCTCTCTCAACGCGGTCGCGTGTACGCGCTGGCTGTCACAGTCGACGTAATCAAAATTACTGTGTCTTCGCTGAACGCTTCACCTGCTTATATACTAGGCGGTTGCAGTCTTGAATGTTCACCGGTGATGTGGATATTTCTCGAAGGCTTTAGAGCTTTCGATTTTGACCTTCGTTCAGTGGTTTATGTACAGGGTTCTAGTACATTGGAGAGCATTCGAAAAGAAGAGAGATACAATCGTGTTGTTTCGGCTTATCTTCAGCTAGGTTTCTGATTGGGTTATTTTGCAACTAGGTATTCGGTTGTTGTTGTTTTCATTATGTGAAACGATCGAGTTGCACGGTTGCGCGGTTGCCAGGTTTACATGTAACAATATGTAACCCTTTATACTCACTTCGGGGTTGAATATAGAAAGTGATGAAATTATTTTGTAGGCGATTAAATAAAAACTAAAAACCAATTTGGCACCTTATCAGACATACGAGATATGACGAAATTTTGTGAAAACATAAGACCCCATTACAACTACTTGGCGTTTGAGCTTCGAAAAATCGAGAAATGAGTATTTAGGGAATTGCTTAAAATGCGGTGGAAATATACAACCAATTTGATATCTCATCAGACTTAAGAGATGTTGCAAAGTTTGTGAAATCGCATGCAAACCTCCTGCAATAGAATATCCAAAAGTCCTGAAATAAGTTTAAAGTTTATTATATAAAAAACCGTGGAAGTAAAACCAAATTCATATCTAATCAGACCTAATAGATATGGCGAAAATTATTGAAACGTGTATAATCACCATACCTCATCTTGGAAGTGAACATCAAAAAAGCAATTTTTAAGAGATTATATAGAAAGCCTGACGAAGTATAAATCAATTCGATATCTTATAAGTCCTACGGTATGTGACGGAATTCATGAAAATGTATGCAACCTTAGCAGTTGAATTTCAAAAAGATCCTAAAAACGTTTTCTATGTAGTTATCTGTAGAATTGAAATTAATTCAATATTTCAAAAGAGCCCGATAAATATGACGACATTCGTGAAAATATATAAACGCCATTTTCACAAAACATTTTTACCCCAACTCCGCACATCAATGCATATATGACTTTTTTTTAAGTAGCTTACTTCATGTACTTACCAAGTTCCCTGTTACTAGTGTCAGCCATTCAGAGTTAGGAAAGCACCCCTCATACCCTTACCATACTTCCAATCTTCATCCTCCGACCATAAGCAGTTCCTAACCCTGCGTCTACACTGACAATTTATCTGGCAATGACAATGGCAATATTGCCATTGAGTTAAATGTCAAATCGCAATGAGTGGGCATTTGGTTGTAGGCAATTTTCATTTCAGCGAGTGAATTCGAAGTGTCAAGTTGTGAAAGCAAAGCAATCATAACTTCGAAAACCATTGACTAATTCAATAATTTTTTCTTCAGTCCATTTATTTTCATTCATTTTGCGATTGAATCAAAAAAACATAAGTCTATCTGTTGAAAATCGACGATAACTTCTGTCAAACAATTCGTTTTCTGGCAATATTATCCTCAAAATTGCCATGGCAGTGCTGAGAGCAATATTGCCATATGCATTTGGTGCGTCTACACTCTCAATTTGTGTATGGAAATAATGCCGTTGCCATTGCCATTGCCAGATAAATTGTCAGTGTAGACGCAGGGTTAGATATAAAAAAATGTCATTGAAAACGAGGAAGCTGCAAGCCTTCAAACGCGTTTGCGTACGGCGGACAGACGGATTGAATTTCTTTTGGCAGAGGCAAGGTCTGCTAATCCTTAAACGTAAAAAAAAAGTTGAAGAAGCAAACCATTTTTTTGTTGTGGGAAGTTGATCACAATACTGTATTATTGAAATAATCCAGCAAAATTGAGATAAAAAAAACAGATCAGAAGTTTGATAATAGTCAATCGAGTCCGAAACGTCACACAAAATAAAAATAAACAGCATTTTACCCGGAAAACTTGATGTGAGCTGGACTTCAGAATGACATTTCGCACGGCACCAGTACTGCCATATTCAAACTTTTGTGGATATGTTCCACATCAGAATTACCTAACCAAAAAAATAAATGGCGGGTAAAAAGCGGGTAAATGGCGCGCAAAAAGTAGTCGGAGCATAAAAAGTTTGAATATGGCAATCCTGGTGCCATGCGAAATGTCATTCTGAAGTCCAGCTCACATCAAAATGGTATGAAAATTTCAAGTTTTTAAATAGCGATATCTTTTGATTTCAGGTCAAGCGGGGAATATAACCGATTGGAATTGCTTTAAATGGACATGAACTATTAATAAAAAATGTTAATTTTCATTTTCAAGCATTTGTCACCCAAAAACAATAATTGTTGTAAAATATTTCAAACTTTACCCGCCATTTAATTTTTTGGTTAGGTAATTCTGATGTGGAACATATCCACAAAAGTTTGAATATGGCAGTACTGGTGCCGTGCGAAATGTCATAGTGACGGTCAGCTGACATGAAAATGGTGCAAAATGGTACGTAAATTTCTAGTTTTTAAACAGCAATATCTTTTGATTTCAGGTGAAGCGGGGAAAATGACCGATTGGAATCTGTTTAAATAGACATAAACCATGCATACAAAGTTTTTTTTTTTTCAAGCGGGTGGTTAAATGTGATAGAATTTCTCATTTTGCGTCGTTTTTGACCAGCGTAAGGCCACAAATAAAATAGTAACTCGATTTCAAATTCCATAAAAAAGCCAGTATCATTAAAGACAAAATTGTAATAGAAATGTTGTCGGAAACGGTTCATTGGATATATAGAAATAGCCTTCACATCAAAACAGTCGAATGTGTGGTACACTTCAATGGCCTAATATATATAGGTACACCGGTATTAACATAGTGTAGAGGAACGTTTCCACTCAATAGTCTTGCCACTGTCAATGCGATGAGAAATATTCATTACTTCGATGAATATTATTTTTAATCGAAGTAGTGAATATTCAATATAAAAAAAAAATTCCTTATTCGAGTCAGTTGGTGAAAAACAGAGATCAAAAGCAAATCGCAATTATTAATAATTTCTAGATAGTAATTTTAAAATTGAACTTTATATAATCAAAAATATTAATTTATTAATTATCTGATAAAATATTACTTTATGTTGTTTTATAAATAAAGAGATAATTTGTTATAACTTCGTAAGTGATTTTACTAAGTATAAAACCACGGTTCCATTTTAATACGGAACCCCACAATAGTTCGTATTAAAGTTTAGTTTGAATTAACAAGCGATATAAACACAGGCGACTGACTTAGTCTAGGGTCACTAGATACACAACACTCTCTACCTAGGGTTTGGCAGATACGTCTAATTCGGTCGTTTATGTACTAGAAATTGTAATTTAACCTCACAAAAACCGCCTGTTTATGTACTAGTTCGCCTGTTTATGTACTAGTTCGCCTGTTTTTGTACTACTGAACATTGCTCTCAAATTGCGTTTTTGGAGTGTGTTAGTGCGAATATGTGAAGAGTCGGAAAAAAGCTGTCGGTTTCCTTCCACAATTCTAGTACTTGGTTTTCTTTAGTATGCAAGTGTGTGTGTGCGAAATTGAGGTTTTCAATTGAAAATTTCCGTATTTCTTTCATTTCTTTTATGGAAATTTACAATTATGCAGCGAAATGTTAATCATTTCGAATGTTTATAAAGCGAAATCCCATAATCATGAAAAAAATTTAAATTTACTGGTTTGCCACCTTGGTACGCATCTGCCAAACCTCTCTTAGAGGCTGTTTTGGTGTGAGTGCGTATACAGTAACCCTAACTTAGTCCAGTTCGGTACATGGATCGGAACTATACTATTAAACCGATAACAGTAACAACTTTATGTTGGCATCACTAGTTTTTGATAAAAAGTTATGGAGAATAATTTGTTGTCTGCGATTGACAATTTTTATACTCTAGATGAAATCATATAGAGTATTATAAGTTTAATCCAGCCCAA
Source organism: Beris morrisii (assembly GCA_951812415.1). Classification (NCBI taxonomy): domain Eukaryota; kingdom Metazoa; phylum Arthropoda; class Insecta; order Diptera; family Stratiomyidae; genus Beris; species Beris morrisii. Next base: position 80,442,262 of record OX638312.1, on the reverse strand, counting down.
AAGTTTGTAACGCATAGAACCAAGCCTCGGACGAAAAAAAGTTATATATTATTTTTTGTTTATTTGTGGCCAAAAACCTCAAATCCGCTTGACGTCCGTCCGTCCGTCCGTCCGTCCGTCCGTCCGTCCGTCCGTCCGTCCGTCCGTCCGTCCGTCCGTCCGTCCGTCCGTCCGTCCGTCCGTCCGTCCGTCTGTCCGTGAACACGATAACTCAAGAACGCCTTCACCTAGGATCTTGAAATTTTGAATTTGGATGTTTGGTTGAATTTGTAAGGCTAAGTTCGTTAACGGGTAAAATCGTCCTACTCCTTCGGGTAGCTGCCATACAAAATGTCCTTAAAACACGTGTTCAAGAATATAGGTCGATAACTTCAGAAGGGTTTAAGCTACGACTTTGAAATTTTGTACGTGTTATTTTTCCAATAGTTAGAGCTAAAGATATGATTATGAAGAAAATCCTGTTAGTCCTTCGTGTAGCTGCCATACAAATATCCTGCCAAAATGTATTCACTTAATTTACGAAACTCACTATAACTCAAGTAATCTTTTACCTACAAATTCGGAATTTTGTACAAATTAGTTTTGAGTGAAAAGGAAGTTTGAGTTTAATAGTCAGCGATATCCTTTTACTCCTTCTGGTAGCTCCCATACAAAATATCCTTAAAACACGTGTTCAAGAATATAGGTCGATAACTTCAGAAAGGTTTAAGCTACGACATTGAAATTTTGTACGTGTTATTTTTTCAATAGTTAGAGCTAAATATATGTTTATGAAGAAAATCCTGTTAGTCGTTCGTGTAGCTGCCATACAAATATCCTGTCAAAATGTATTCACTTAATTTACGAAACTCACTATAACTCAAGTAATCTTTTACCTACGAATTCAAAATTTTGTACAAATTAGTTTTGAGTGAAAAGAAAGTTCGACTTTACTAGTCAGCGAAATCCTTTTACTCCTTCTGGTAGCTGCCATACAAAATGTCCTTAAAACACGTGTTTACGAATATTGGCCGATAACTTCAAAAGGGTTTAAGCTACGGCTTTGAAATTTTGTATGTGTTATTTTTCCAATAGTTGGAGCTAAATGTATGATTATGAAGAAAATCCTATTAGTCCTTCGTGTAGCTGCCATACAAATATCCTGTCAAAACGTCGTCACTTAATTTACGGAACTTACTATAACTCATGTAATCTTTTAGCTATGAATTGGAAATTTTGTACAAATTAGTTTTGAGTAAAAACGAAGTTCCAGTTTACTAATCAGCGAAATCCTTTTACTCCTTCTGGTAGCTGCCATACAAAATGTCCTTAAGACACGTGTTCAACAATATTTTTCGATAACTTTTGAACGCTTCAAGCTACGAATTTGAAATTTTGTACACGTTCATTTTTAAATGGTTCCAAGGAAAAGGATAAATATGTAAGGAATCGAGTGAGTCCTTCCTGCACCTCCCATGTGAAAGTCCTTCAAAAAGGACATTTTTTTTCGATGACTTACCCAGTTCAAAATATGAAATTAAACACAGAATATTGTCTTTTAGTTTTGAGTAGCAATCTAATGGCAGTCATTAATAAAGGACATACAACATGCACACTCGTAATTTTACTTTATCCCCAACTACAATATAAATCGGAGTTCAGTATTCATCTAGAGTATTATACGATTGGCTTACAGCCGATCGTGACTGCAGTATGTTTTTAAATCACTCTTGTTTATGGAGACGACAAAAACTTATGTTTCAATTAGAATATCTCTTTGATATTTCGCATATGACGTTTAAAGCAAAGTGAATTAGTTTTGTACCCTCACTCGATCTAAACGGCAATCGTATTAACTTAATACCGAGAACAGTTTAACGAATGCGATATAAACAAGGCAGTGACAACGTACTAACCCAAATGTATCTATATTTAGTACGAAATACACCGCTTCGAAGTCACACCAAAGCAAATCATTGCTAAATAACAGAAAACCAAATCAGAGGAACAATGGCATTGCATTGCATGCGACAGAATTCGCGGTGCAAAAAGTTGTTCAGCCTTCAACCAAAACATATATAATGTATCAAGTTGGAACATTTTGCGGTCCAATTAATAACCCAAAAATTAATGCTGCGGCAGTGACGAAGGATAGTATATCGGTTGCGTGAATCAAATCGATGACGGTGGTTCATGATTTTAAAGGCTAAAAATGTATTTTGTCAATGACAGAGGGACCAGAACCGTATTTAGAGGGGAACAGGTGTTCCGAAACTCCCCCCTTCTCCCCTAGTATTTCGAACTAATACTAGATAAAATCATTGTTGTTGGTAATCAGTTTTAAACATACAAACATTCACAGAAAATTTACACCTTTGCAAATTTTTAGCTGATTTTACTTTATTTTTTTTTATATAATAAAATATTATAATTGATCTGAAATTAAAAAAATTATTACCCCGAAATTTTTTTAGGTAAGATCAGATTTTACGTTGATAGTGGTAGCCAGGTACGGTGGTGGTTTTATGTATTGCAGGAAGTGCTTGTGTTAGAAAATCTTAGTACCTGCCATATGTACATATCGCCGAGTCGGAAGAACAGTGACGCAACTGCAAAAAATTCTAATTTTTTTCGGAGAAACAAAATCATTTTTGACAATTGCCCACAAGCCATACGAGCTTATTAATAGTTACTATAGACAGCTTAGATCAAGAGCACGTTCGTTTAAAACAACGGGGAACGATTTTATGCAAGAATAGCAAAACCACAACGGGCTCTTTATAATGGTGCTTAGAAACCGTTTTTCGTTATTCAACACCTTAGGCCCGGACTACATGGTTCGCTTTTTTCCATTCAGGAAAACAACCGATTCCGGACAACTTTGACTACACGGCGTCCGGAATTAAATGCTTTCAGTCTACTGCGAGCAAGCGTGGTGTGATGAATGCGTTCTGCAATGGAGAATTTAAGCTACGAAGAACTGATATGTTTGGCGGTCGTTGTAAACAACAATAAAAATCTGCCAACAGTCTGGGCGCAACTTTATTATTTTATGCGTTGAAGTCCGAAACGTGTTTAATGCTGAGATGCGGTGTAGATTACTATGCGACAAACAACCTAAAAAATAACGTTCCAAATAGCCTGCTGGGTATTAGAATTACGTGTGTGCATGTTGTATGTCCTTTATTAAGGACTGCCATTAGATTGCTACTCAAAACTAAAAGACAATATTCAGTGTTTAATTTCATATCTTGAACTGGGTAAGTCATCGAAAAAAAATTTCCTTTTTGAAGGACTTTCACATGCGAGGTGCAGGATGGACTCACTCGATTTCTTACATATTTATCATTTTCCTTAGAACTATTTAAAAATGAACGTGTACAAAATTTCAAATTCGTAGCTTGAAGCGTTCAAAAGTTATCGAAAAATATTGTTGAACACGTGTCTTAAGGACATTTTGTATGGCACCTACCAGAAGGAGTAAAAGGATTTCGCTGATTAGTAAACCCAAACTTTGTTTTTACTCAGAACTAATTTGTACAAAATTTCCAATTTATAGCTAAAAGATTACTGGAGTTATATTAAGTTCCGTAAATTAAGTGCAGACGTTTTGACAGGATATTTGTATGGCAACTACACGAAGGACTAATAGGATTTTCTTCATAATCATATATTTAGCTCCAACTATTGGAAAAATAACACATACAAAATTTCAATGTCGTAGCTTAAACCCTTCTGAAGTTGTCGACCAATATTCTTGAACATGTGTTTTAAGGACATTTTGTATGGCAGCTACCCGAAGGAGTAGGACGATCTTGCCCGTTAACGAACTTAGCCTTACAAATTCAACCAAACATCCAGATTCAAAATTTTAAGATCCTAGGTGAAGGCGTTCTTGAGTTATCGTGCTAACGGACAGACGGACGGACGGACAGACGGTCGGACGGACGGACGGACGGACGGACATCAAGCGGATTTGAGGTTTTTGGCCGCAAATAAACAAAAAATAATATATAACTTTTTTTCGTCCGAGGCTTGGTTCTACGCGTTACAAACTTTTGGGCTGGATTAAACTTATAATACTCTATATGATTTCATCTAGAGTAAAAACATACTGCAGTCACGATCGGCTGCAAGCCAATCGTATAATACTCTAGATGAATACTGAACTCCGATTTATATTGTAGTTGGGGATAACGTAGAATTACGTGTGTGCATGTTGTATGTCCTTTATTAAGGACTGCCATTAGATTGCTACTCAAAACTAAAAGACAATATTCAGTGCTTAATTTCATACCTTGAACTGGGTAAGTCATCGAAAAAATGTCCTTTTTGAAGGACTTTCACATGGGAGGTGCAGGAAGGACTCATTTGATTTCTTACATATTTGTCCTTTTCCTTGGAACCATTCAAAAATTCATGTGTACAAAATTTCAAATTCGTAGTTTGAAGCGTTCAAAAGTTATCGGAAAATATTGTTGAACACGTGTTTTAAGGATATTTTGTATGGCAGCTACCAGAAGGAGTAAAAGGATTTCACTGATTAGTAAACTCGAACTTCCTTTTCGCTCAAAACTAACTTGTACAAAATTCCGAATTCGTACTGAAAAGATTACTTGAGTTATTGTGAGTTTCGTAAATTAAGTGAATACATTTTGACAGGATATTTGTATGGCAGCTACACGAAGGACTAATAGGATTTCCTTCATAATTATACATTTAGCTCCAACTATTGGAAAAATAACACATACAAAATTTCGATGTCGTAGCTTAAACCCTTCTAAAGTTATCGACCAATATTCTTCAAGACGTGTTTTAAGGACATTTTGTATGGCAGCTACCAGAAGGAGTGAAAGGATTTCGCTACTTAGTAAACTTCGACTTTGTTTTTACTCAAAACTAACTTGTACAAAATTCCGAATTCGTAGCTAAAAGATTACTTGAGTTATAGTGAGTTTCGTAAATTAAGTGAATACATTTTGACAGGATATTTGTATGGCAGCTACACGAAGGACTAACAGGATTTCCTTCATAATCATATATTTAGCTCCAACTATTGGAAAAATAACACATACAAAATTTCAATGTCATAGCTTAAACCCTTCTAAAGGTATCGACCAATATTCTTGACCACATGTTTTAAGGACATTTTATATGGCAGCTACCAGAAGGAGTAAAAGGATTTCGCTGATTAGTAAGCTCCGACTTCTTTTTCACTCAAAACCAACTTGTACAAAATTCCGAATTCGTAGCTAAAAGATTACTTGAGTTCTTCTGAGTTTTGTAAATTAAGTGAATAAATTTTGACAGGATATTTGTATGGCAGCTACACGAAGGACTAACAGGATTTTTTTCATAATCATACATTTAGCTCCAACTATTGGAAAAATAATACATACAAAATTTCAAAGACGTAGGTTAAACCCTTCTAAAGTTATCGACCAATATTCTTGAACACGTGTTTTAAGGACATTTTGTATGGCAGCTACCCGAAGGAGTAGGACGATTTTGCCCGTTAACGAACTTAGCCTTACAAATTCAACCAAACATCCAGATTCAAAATTTCATGATCATAGGTTAAGGCGTTCTTGAGTTATCGTGCTAACGGACAGACGGACGGACGGACGTCAGGCGGATTTGAGGTTTTTGGCCACAAATAAACAAAAAATAATATATAACTTTTTTTCGTCCGAGGCTTGGTTCTATGCGTTACAAACTTTTGGCCTGGATTAAACTTATAATACTCTATATGATTTCATCTAGAGTATAAAAACTTACCGTGGTTACGATCATTTGTAAGCCAACTGTATCATACTCTAGATGAAATACTTAACTTTGATTTATATTGTAGTTGGGGATAAAGCAGAAGAAGGAGTGCGCATGTAGTTTGCTCTTTTTTAAGGACGCTCGTTTGGTGGCTGCTCGAAAGTGAAACACAATAACTTATGTTTTCAATTCGATATCTGAAACTTTAGGAAAAACGCAGAGTTTTCCTTTTCCAAGGACTTTAACATGAGGCTGCAGGTAGAACACACTCGATTTCTAACATATTTATCAATTTAACTAGAACCATTTGAAAACTAATGTGTACAAGATTTCGAATTTCTAGCTTGAAGCTTTAAAAATTTATAGGCCAACATTCGTAGACACGCGTTTTAAGGGCTTTTGGATTTCGTCCAATAGCAAAACCAATCTTAGCTCAAACCTAATTCCAATAAAATATATATTTCCAAGCTCAACGATTACTCGAGCTATAGTGTGTTTCGAAATTTGAATGCAAATATTTGCCGAATGTTTTTCTATGGCAGCTACACGAAGGACTCATATGATTTGCTTCATGTCAATTCCTCCATAAACTGCCATTAAAACATTGAATTGGGTTTGAAGTTTGCAGCTTGAAGTGTTCTGAAGTTGAAAATACAATTTTTCCGGGTAAAATACTGTTTATTTTAATTTTGTGGGGTGTTCTGAAGCTATCCGCCAATATTCTTGAACATGCGTCTCAAGGACTTTTTGTATGTTAGCTACATAAAGGAGTGAGTAAAGGGATATCGCTGACTAATAAACTCGAACTTCTTTTTCACTTAAAACTTATTTGTGCAAAATTTCGACTTCATGGCTAAACACTTTCTTGAGTTATATTAGGTTCCGTCAATTAAGTTAAGAAATTTTTAAAGTATTTTTGTATGGCGTCTACACGAAGGACTCATGGGATTTCTTCATATCCATACTTTTAGCTGCGACTGTTATAGAATCAATGTATTACACAAAATTTCAAAGTCGTAGCGTAAATCGTTCTAAAGATATCGTTCAATATTCGTTTATACTTATTTTAAGGTCTTTTGAATGACAACATAAACGTTTGCGAGAAGACTATGGTTGGTATGTAGTGCGATGATGCCATCATCTTTCTTCACTAAGAAGCCAGTATTCGTCCGTTGTGCTCTCCGTTTGAATAGAATCCTCATGGAACCTAAAATCATGTGGTGGGTTTTATAAAATTTGCTATATTACATAGCTTTCCCTTAACGATATCACCAAGGTCATCGAGAAAATATGCGCCGCGGTTCTGTCTTCTTGCTCCTTATAGGGCCAAATACTCGCATGTAGAAGATTGACTCTTCCACTTCTGGGTCACCGCTGCTACGATGAAGATCATCAGAGTAGTGGTCTTTCACTAGTGAGCTTAGGCTGGAGCCTGCTGGAGCGAGTTCATCACCTTGCTCGTTCCCTTGGATTCCACAGTGGCCTGACAACAGAGCAGAGAGTAATATTGTGCAGTATGCCGATAGAGTTCAGAACGCCACGACATCTAGTTTGGATCGTGTTGTGTTCGAACTAAGGGTCTTAATGGCCGCTTGGCTGTCAATGCAAATAGTGATATCTTCCGTTGTATTCACCTTTACTTCAATAACTTTGCAAGCCTGAAGTATTGAAAAGACTTCTGCTTGAAATGCACTTGAATGGTCCGTAGCCTGTACGGCTCGTTAATATCGATTTCATACTATAATATCCCCGCGCCTGTACCTAAAACTATTTTCAAACCGTTGGTGAAAATCATTGTGGCTCTATAGTCTAGGCAGTGTTCTTTATTCCAGTCGTCCCTGTGTGGGATTTTAACAGAAAATTCTCTACCGAAACCTATTTCTGGCATAATTTAGTCCGTTTACCTGTTAATATCACACTCTATGAAGTTATTGAGTAAGGTACTGTGACCGTCAGGTCTAGTTCTCCAGTAACGTAATTCTCCGAGTCTACGAGCCTCATTTGCAGATATGTTTTTGATATATTTCATTGCAGGAGATGGAGTATAGCAGTCCTACCATGAGTGCAGTTCTGAGTGCGTTAGAGACCCCGATGCATGCCTAGGGCTGTACTTTATCCAGATTGGTTAAATACGAAGACTTTGTAATTGGTTCACACCACACTATCGCGCCATAGGTTAACATTGGTTATTGACTTATTATGGCTGTGTATATTCAGTGCACCAATTTTGGTTACTCCCGAAGGAGTAGGACAATTTTACCTGTTAACGAATTTAGCCTTACAAATTCGACCAAACATCCAGATCCAAAATTTGGAGATCATAGGTCAAGGCGTTCTTGAGTTATCATGCTAACGGACAGACGGACGGACACAAAATAATGTAAATTTCTTTTTGTCCGAGGGTCGTTTCTATGCGTTACAAACTTTTGGGCTGGATTACACTTATAATACTTTCAGATTTCATCTAGAGTATAAACATACTGCAGTCACGATCGGCTGCAAGCCAATCGTATGATACTTGAGATGAAATATTTAACTCCGATTTATATTGTAGTTGGGGATAAAGTAGAATTAGGTGTGCGCTAGTTTCTCCTTTAATAAGAACCCTCGTTTGGTTGCTTCTCGAAAGGAGAGGACAATATCTTCATTGTTCAAATTCATATCTGGAACTTTCATCAATGGCGCGCAGCCCAAATCGGGCCCTGACCTCCTGTCAAGTTTCTGGACAGTGGTCCTTTTTTCCGGTGATGCGTTGTCAGCTCCTCACGCAACCCCCGACTTGGAGGGCCAGTCCTACTTATTTATTACACCACGGTAGAAAAAGGATGGGCGTTTTCAGCTAACTATGACATGTTGTTGTTCTCCCAGCTATGGATTTTTGTATGGCAGTACTCGAAGAACTCATGGGAAATTTTTCATATTCATACCTGCAACCAAATATAATTAAAAATCAACGTGTACGAAATTTCGATGTCGTAGCTTAAGGTGCTCCAAAGTTATTGGTCAGTATTCTTGAATACATGACTTAAGGACTTTTTGTACAGGAGCTGCCCGAAGGAGTAGGACGAATTTGCCCGTTGATGAAACTAGCCTTCCAAATTTGACTAAACCTCCAGATTCAGAATTTCAAGATCCTAGTTCAAGGCGCTCTTGGCTGAGAGACGTACAGACAGACGGACGTGCGGAGAGACGTTCGGACGGAGGGACGGACAACAAGCGAATTTGGAGCTTTCGGCCACAAATAAAAACAAAATTATATGTATATAACTCTTTTTCGTCCGAGGCTCGGTTTTATGCGTTATAGACTTTTGGCTGAATTAAACTCATAATACTCTCAGATTTCATCTAAAGTTTAAAAGTAATATAGTACAATCGTTGCTTTTGGTCACGCTTTGGGTGTATCTTATACACGAGGCACAACCTAACGCAACGATCTATCTGGTATAATTCATATTATGGCGTAAACAAAATCAGTCCTGTGTTCTTTATGATTTTTTCTCAATAAAACGCCATCGGCAAGCAGTGACAGATTAGTTTCGTAATATCAATATCTATTGGTTATCAGCCGCACATAAATATCTGACATTTTCAATTTGCGGTACTATCGACCGACTAGTTTGAATGGTGTGCGCACTCACTCCGACTAAATTTTTTAATCGGACAGAAAAGAGTATTGGTATTTCGATCCAATTAAAAACTTGCTCAACTGAATAGTCATTGTCAAGAAAAAATAACAAAGTTTTAATGAAGGGATTTTCATTGTTCAAAATCGAATGATCACGACAACACCGTGACGAGATGAACAACATTTTTTGCGACACCGCGACACTGCTGTTCTTATGTTTTTTGTTCTGACCGTTTGTTTTTTTTTTCCTATGAAGATGAGACTGATATTTGGTCCTTTTGTTTTTTTTACCTTTTTTGTGGACTCTTGGTGCGAATGTTTTCGAGAGCGATCGCAAGTATTTTTTTGGGAGTAACGTGCTAAAGTTAAAATTATTTGGCTCGTGTTTTGTTTGTTGGGACAATCCTTTTCCGAGTGTATGTGGGATTCTACACGAAATACAATACATTCATAATTTGGAGAAAAAAAATTTTAGCTTTTCTAGACCACTCCCCAACGACGACTGTCCACCTTGCCGTGGTGTTGGGGCTGAGTAGTTGTATATATTGCAACACAATTTAACAATACTATTGTTTAATGTAAACGACTATTTATTTATAATTCACACAATTAATAATTAATTGAAAAGTTACAATATAACTGTTTTAAATGAATGATTACAATATAACAGATTAAGTAATTGATTATTCTAAAATAACATTTTGCTAATTTTAAATCTTTTCCGACTCTTTCTATTTTTCAACTGACCGGATACCTGGCGACCTCCGGATTAAACAGCCTTATCTGCACAATGCGGATCTCTGTGTAGATGGACCTTCCGTTCTCCGCTACTCGTGGGAACACTAGAATTCAAAAAAAAACAAACACAAACAAAAAATGGAGTCCGGATCTCTTAAAAAACCGGTCGGAGAGATGGACGAAAGTTCATCCCTCTCCTCCTCTCCAATGGGGTTATCTGCGAAGACTGCGGTCACAGAACCTGGTCCTAGCAACTCACCCGCGAGGACTCCGGTAACCAAACCTGGTCCAAGCGACCCAACATCCACGAGGACTTCGGCTCCCAAACCCGGTCCAAGTGGACATTCTCAAATGAGGACTTCGGTCACCAAACTCAGTCCAATTACCACGGCCAAGACTTCGGACACCAGATCTGGTCTTGGTTCACTCAAGAAGGAGCGCAAGCCTCACCCTACTGCGAAGGGGGTGAAGGGGCAAGCTGCAAATACCTTGGCCACCGAACCGGGTACTAGCAGAGGAAAGGGAGCTGCTAACATCCCAAAAAGTACCGTCACAATCGGACTTCTAGGAACTGGTAGTGACCAATCTCCACGCCACATCGCTCCTTCTATAAAACTCTATAGAGAGAGGAAAACGGCCCAGGAAGTCCTGAAACGCCTCGGTAATATACCAGAGGAACAGCGGACGGACAAGCAACGGGCCTTTATTGATTGGGCGTTAAAGCTGACCACAGAGGGGTGGGGACCATCCGACAAGGGTCAAGTGTCCAAGAGACACAGATCGCTTGATGAGTCTCCCGAGGCAGCTAAAAGCGCTAAGACCTTCAACGAAGTCCTAAAGATCTGCAACCCAGATCTTCCGACGCACGATTGGAAGATCGCTAAGATGGAGGAGCCAAAAGGGGCTGAAAGAATCGCGACAATCGTGATCAATAAAGAGTCCCTAGCTTCTCTAGCCAACCTGAAGGGTGTGGTGAGATTTGGAATCGGTCATATCACACTCCGGGTTTACAAGGCGAACGCGGCGAATCTCTTACCGAGCGCGTCGGACATCGAGGCCTCGGAAATGGGAACGGATGCCGCCACAAACGTCGTCCATAGTGACGACTCAAAACTTGCTGAGTCTGAACTGGCGATGGAACTGGACCCGGTGCAACCCGAGTCCGACTCAGTACTGGCTTGTCAGGATCACTGCATCTTAACTTACGAAGCTGATCTCGACTCGGATACTGGATCGGATGCTCGACTGGTCCTCCCGTTAGTAACGAAGAAGATCTGTTGGCATTTGACCCGGAAGACCCGGAAGATGCGAACCAAACCGTGATCGAGGTTAATGCTGCGAATACTGCAAATTAACCTCCACCACTCGAAAACGGCAGCAGCCTCCTTACTTCTCCGTCTAGCCAGAGATGGAGAAGACCTTGTCTTGATCTAGGAACCATGGATTGTGCATGACGTGGTAACAGGTCTCAAGACTCCAAACTATACTCTGTACCGTCGCAGTCAGCCTTGAACTGAATAACAAGATTCACTGGCTGATCCTGGCCTATCTGGCCCATGACCATCAATATCCACTGCCACCGAGGGTTATGAGCGATCTAATCACTGAAGCTAGTAAGCTCAACACTGGTGTCATCCTAGGGTGTGATGCAAATACGCATCATGCAGTCTGAGGTAGCACTGACACAAACGAAAGAGGCCAGTTGCTTTTTGACTACTTTTTAAGCACTAACCTTCTTCTCTGTAACACAGGGCAAGAACCTACCTTTATAACCAGGAAAAGACAAGAAGTTGTAGACATAACCCTGGTTTCCGATAACATCTCACACATGGTCAGCAACTGCAAGGTTTCTGAAGAAAATTCCTTCTCGGATCACCGCTACCTCCAATTTAATCTGAAAGATTACAAACCTATTCCACCGGTCTTTAGGAACTACAGGAGGACCAACTGGGTCAAATATAGGGAAACTCTTAGCAGCTCACTCCCATCCACACCGCCACTCCAAGCGAGTGGCTCAACTGATCTCGACGGTCTGGCCACCACCCTCACGCGCGCCCTAAACGAGGCACTGTCGAACTCCTGTCCTGAGAGCAGGCCAAGAGGGAAACATTAGCCGCCATGGTGGAACGCAGAACTCGGGGCTCTTAGAAAGTGCTGTAGGCAACTGTTCAACAAAGCCAAAAGCACCAAAGACGTTTGCGACTGGGACTCCTATAAAGGATCAATTCGTAAATACAAATATGAACTGAGAAAGGCGCAGCGCAAAGCCTGGGGACTCTTCTATAGTGAAATAGAAGATTCCTCCGAGGCATCCAGGCTCCGTAAAATTCTCTCTGAAAATCCAACCACACCATGCTACCTGAGGAGACCGGACGGATCTCGGACTACCTCAAGTAGGGAAACTGATCTCTTCCTGGACACCCACTTCCCTGGTAGCTCGCATGTTGAGTCGGAGCGGGTAAGCATTGCAGGAAACCATACACCGTTAAACTCTGACGCTCTTATAACAGAGACCAAGCTCCTCTGGGCGATAGAAGGCTTTAAACCATTTAAGTCTGCGGGACCGGATGGAATAATTCCTGCTGAAATCCAACAGACCTCGGATATAATTCTGCCTTGGCTGAAGGTTATATTGAAAGGCTGCTTGGATCTAACCAACATTCCTGAAACATGGATGGAAGTCAGGGTGGTCTTCATACCCAAAGTAGGAAAAAGCTCTCATGTCTGCACTAAGGACCTCAGACCTATCAGTCTATCATCCTTTCTTTTGAAGACACTGGAAAGACTAATGGATGTGTACATCCGCGGCAATATTGACAAGCGATTACTGTCAACATCGCAACATGAGTACTAGAAGGGGAGATCGGTCAAAACGGCCTTACATTCGCTCGTGCGCACCATTGAAAAATCTCTTAGTATTAAGGAATACACCATGGTTGCCTTCCTCGATATCGAGGGAGCTTTCAACAACGTCAGACCAGAGGCAATCACTGACGTACTTTCTATCCTGAAGGTGGAGTCCTTGCTTGGCGCGCTGATCGATTTGATGTTAACATCCAGGATTTTGAACACAAAGCTGGGCGAGTCCTCCTCTCGAAGGCTTATCAGCAGAGGTACACCACAAGGTGGTGTGCTGTCCCCTCTTATTTGGAATTTAGTGGTCAACAAACTACTATTGTGACTGGAAGGGGCGGGCTGCAGAGTGATTGCTTGTGCAGATGATGTTGCAATTGCTGTCTCGGGAAAGCACCTCAACACGATGAGTGAGATATTGCAGAATACTCTCTCTATCCTCTCCAAATTGGCAGCTGAATGCGGGGTGGGTGTGAACCCACGCAAAACAGAATTAGTCCTCTTCACCAGGAAATATAAAATTCCTCACGTAGACCCTCCTTCTCTGAATGGTACTAGTCTAGTTTTCACCAATAGTACAAAATATTTGGGTCTTATTTTGGATGGAAAACTTCACTGGAAACTTAAGATTCAGGAACGGAAAAGGAAACAGTTGCGCTTTACTCGTGCAAAAAGGCCATTGGCAAAAAATGGGGTATGCAACCCCGAATAGTTCATTGGCTCTACGTGTCCGTCATCAGTCCGATACTTATGTATGGTGTTATTGTCTGGTGGACGGCCTTAGACAAAGCAGTTAACTGCACCACTCTAGGGAAAGTACAGAGATCAGCATGCATATGCATCAGTGAAGCTCTGAAAACAAATCCCTCTGCAGCACTAGACATGCTATTCAGTCTGCCACCCTTAGACATTTTTGGCTAGCAAATGGCAGCCAGTGCAGCCATTCGACTTAGGGCCTCTACACAGTGGACTGGCATATATGCAGGTCATTCAACAATCTTGAATCACTTCAATAATATTCCTAAAAACACCGACTACACCCCTCCCAGTTATGATTTTGACAATAATTTCCGAACAACCATCCCAACCCGTCTAGAATGGGAAAGGAATTCGGTACGGACGGAAGAGTCCGCCTACATATATACAAACGGCTCCAAAACTGAAGGCGGGGTTGGTTGGTTGGTTGGTTTAAGTGGCAGCCCTGTCACCCAGACAGAGCTCAATTAGCTCAGAGGCCGTTTTGGAACCACAAACTCGTGTTAAGCTCGGATGTTAAGGATTGTTGATACTGAAGAATACGGAATGAGAATGTGAGAAAAATTTATTGAATTGAATCGCTGTAGCCACCCTGTGCTGTTCAGGAAAAGTAATAACTCTCCAATTTTCTTCCCTGAAATCTCCATCAGGTCCCCGTAGAAGGATTTGCCTAGCGCTCGCTCTCAGGCTCCAGCTAGAGCCGGACACTCGCAAAGGAAATGAACGAGCGACTCTCGCTCATTAGTGTCCTAGCAGCTGCGGCAGTGTACATTGAATGGAATGCCCAATTTAGCTGCATGATCCCCAATCATGCTGAGATTTGGATAGCGGTGACCTTTCCAGGATCTGCCTCACATGTATATCTATAATGCGCTCCAGTGTTTTCAGCACGAATGATGTTAGGCTAATCGGTCTGAAATCCTTCGCGAGTTCGTGACCTCTCTTGCCAACCTTCGGAATAAACACTACCCGGACACATCTCCAGGCATAGGGCATATGATTTAGAAGGATGCAACTTCTAAAAATTTCCACAAGCCATGGAACTACTACATCTTGTAGTTTCTGCAGCATAATTGGAAGTATGCCGTCCATGCCAGTTGATTTGTAAGGAGAGAAACTGTTAATAGACCAGGAAATTCTTTCTTCATTGATAACGGAATTGATGCCTTCCTCCGGTATACACTGTACACCCTGAATGCTTGACATCTCCAACCCGCTGTTTTTACACCCAGAAAAGTGAGTGTTCATCAAGAGTTCCAGAGTCTCGGCGGAGGAATCAGTCCAGGTCCCGTCCGACTTTTTCACAAACGACGGGTTCGTGGAGGTGTTTTCTCTGACATCCTTAACATTAGCAGCTCCTTCCGCCTTCCGGACCACTGTAGTGTCTTTCAGGCGGAGCTTATGGCGATCAAGGAGGCCTTGTCATGGCTGAGGTGTAATGTAATATCTACTAGGGATATTAGCATTTTCACAGACAGTCAAGCGGCAATAAAATCCTTGGAATCGACCTCGACAACATCAAAGGTCGCCGCAGAATGTCGATCATCTCTTAAGGAGATGGCTGAACAGTTCAATATTCTTCTGTGATGGGTGCCAGGACACAGGGATATTCCAGGGAACTGCATGGCTGACGAACTCGCTCGTCAGATTATGTCGGAACATCGGAATCTGGGTATGCCTCTCTCTACATGTAAACTGCTACTGGAATTGAACTCAATTGAGAAAACCAACTCAAGATGGGCAGATGGTGTTACATGTCACACTGCAAAACAGATCTGGACGGAGCTGGATTTAAAACGCTCTAAAAGGCTGACTTTGCTCAAAAGGGCAAATATCAGCACCACAGTCGGTGTCCTGACCGGAAACTGTCTTATAGGTCGACATGCCAAAAGATTCGGCCTCTTCTCAAACGACTTCTGTAGAAGCTGCCTGGATAAGGAGGAGGAGGAGGCAGTCCTTCTCCTTCTCTGTACCTGTTCAGCTCTATCAGCCAGAAGGAAAGCTCATCTTGGAGCTTACTTCTTCAACTGTCTCGGTGATCTTGCCGCAATGGAGGTCGCGAGAATCCAACCCTTCATTGCAAGCTCTAAATGGTTCGACGAGTAGGACCGGATTTGATGATCCTGTGGTAACACAACGGACCTTTCAGGTCTAAGTGTGTCCGTGTTCTCACGGGCAGCCACGCGTACCTACCTACCTACCTAGACCACTGCGTCAAATACTATAAAAATTGGATAATATTTTATTTTAAAATCTGAATGGTATTATAAATTTAACTCAAGCTGAATTGTTTGAAATACATGAAATTAGCCTTCTGCCGAAAAACGGTTAGTTATTATCAACGCCAAGCTGACAATGCTAAACCTGATGATCTTGTGAAGTTTTAAGTTGAAAAAAATTATTGGCTGTTATATTTTGATTAATTTTTTTGTTAAATATATCACTTTTGCCTGATACATAATATATTATATATTCTTGAAAATTCTATATTTTGCCATTGGAATACTTCTCGTGGTTACACTAATGTGTTTCAGGAAAGATTTTTAAACTTTTAAATTTTCAGCAGATTGGTAATTGTAGACCACAATTCAGTTTCAACTATTTTACATAAAAAACTTTATGTATGATGCAGAGTAGGCACACTGTACTTCAAAGTTGAATTTGGGTAAAGGAAGCTAAAAAATCGAGACGACTCGCACTACTGACTTTTCTAGTTATCGGTAATAATTTCACTAACGAAAATCGCCGCAAAAAAGCAATCTTGCGATTCTTTTCATTACCACTCACATCATTATCTAACCTTATCGAAATAAAATAAAGAGGGAGAAAAAGAGCAATAAAAAACCAATGGCTATCTCCTAACTTAAACCTTAAACCATCATATAATGGCCAGTCCTTAAGCAAACTCGACAATATCTGTTTTATCGTTAGTTTAATAGCGCTACTTACATCCTCGGATTTCTCGAAAGAAATGAGATGAAGAAAGTTGTGGATCCTTGAAAGAAATTTATATGCTGTTTTTTATTAGTCGGGCATCTGTTGTTAATTTCTCCAACCGTGAAAAAATAAGAACAATAGAAAATAAAAAATATTTTTATATTTTATGGGCACCGATTCAATTTTTAATTGATATTGCAGAAAGTTTTTGAATTCCCCACTTGATTTTTTTCTATTTTATCTACGACTCATAACAACTTGAGAGCATTAAATTCTTCACAGGCTCTGCGTATAAAATACAGGACGACCGTATCAAAATAAATATTTTCAATGTGTGGCAGGGAATAACACAAATACAATACGTACTTACATATTTATTGTATTCATTTTTTTCAAAGAGGCTTAAAATCTTATGTAAGGTCTTTCAACAAGGAAGTTCAATTTTTAAATGTAAATAAAAGCATACTGCAGTCACGATCGGCTGCAAGCCAATCGTATAAAACTCTAGATGAATACTGAACTCCGATTTATATTGTAGTTTTGGATGAAGTAGAGTTACGTGTGTGCATGTTGTATGTCCTTTATTAAGGACTGCCATTAGATTGCTACTCAAAACTAAAAGACAATAATCAGTGTTTAATTTGATACCTTGAACTGGGTAAGTCATCGAAAAAAAATGTCCTTTTTGAAGGACTTTCACATAAAAGGGGCAGGAAGCACTCACTCGATTTCTTACATATTTATCCTTTTCCTTGGAACCATTCAAAAATTAATGTGTACTAAATTTCAAATTCGTAGCTTGAAGCGTTCAAAAGTTATCGAAAAATATTGTTGAACACGTGTCTTAAGGACATTTTGTATGGCAGCACCCAGAAGGAGTAAAAGGATTTCGCTGACTAGTAAACTCGAACTTCGTTCTTACTCAAAACTAATTTCTACAAAATTCCGAGTTCATAGCTAAAAGATTACTTGAGTTATAGTGGGTTCCGTAGATTAAGTGAAGACATTTTGACAGGATATTTGTATGGCAGCTACACGAAGGACTGATAGGATTTTCTTCATAATCATATATTTAGATCCAACTATTGGAAAAATAACACATACAAAATTTCAAAGTCGTAGCTTAAACCCTTCTGAAGTTATTGACCAATATTCTTAAACACGTGTTTTAAGGACATTTTGTATGGCAGCTACCAGAAGGAGTAAAAGGATTGCGCTGATTTGTAAACCCAAACTTCCTTTTTACTCAAAACTAACTTGTACAAAATTCCGAATTCGTAGCTAAAAGATTACTTGAGTTATAGTGGGTTTCGCAAATTAAGTGAATACATTTTAACAGGATATTTGTATGGCAGCTACACGAAGGACTAACAGGATTTTCTTCATAATCATACATTTAGCTCCAACTATTGGGAAAATAATACACACAAAATTTCAAAGTCGTAGCTTAAACCTTTCTGAAGTTATCGACCAATATTCTTGAACACGTGTTTTAAGGACATTTTGTATGGCAGCTACTCGAAGGAGTAAGACGATTTTGCCCGTTAACGAACTTAGCCTTACAAATTCAACCAAACATCCAGATTCAAAATTTCAAGATCCTAGGTGAAGGCGTTCTTGAGTTATCGTGTTCACGGACGGACGGACGGCCGGACGGACGGCGGATTTAAGGTTTTTGGCCACAAATAAACAAAAAATAATATATAACTTTTTTCGTCCGAGGCTTGGTTCTATGCGTTACAAACTTTTGGGCTGGATTAAACTTATAATACTCTATATGATTTCACCTAGAGTATAACAAGTTGTTTGTGAGATATCCACCCAATTCTTCTTTTTTTTTGAAAGAATATTTTATGGCATTAAGTTGGAATATAACGTCGTTCAAATTTCCGCTCCGGTTGGTGGCACGTATTCGATGATTTTGTCGCATAAATCTGGCTGAATTTGCTGGATGGCGTTCGGGATGTTGACTTAAAGGTCTTCAATTGTTTGCGGATTATACGTATCGACCTGCGATTTAAGATACCAACAAAGGAATAAGTCAAAAGGCGTTAAATCGCACGGTCGCGGTCTCCAGCTCACGTCACCGCCGCGCGAGATAGCGATGCCCTCAAGTCGCTCGTTCAGAGTGTCCATCGTGACATGCGCTGTGTGGGTCGTGGCTCGTGGCACCGACCTGTTAGAATAACATGTCATCGGCATCCATAGCATCCAGTTTAGGCTACAAGAAGTTGCTTATCAAAGATCGTTTGACGGTTATGGCAATGGCAGTTTCGTTTTTGAAAAAGTACGGACCGATGATTTTGCCAGGCCAAAATTCGCACCAAATAGTGACTTGCTCGGGATGCATTTGGTGCTGGTGTATCTCGTGTGGATTGGTATCGTCCTAAATCCGACAATTTTGGTTTTTCACAAATCCATTCATCATGAAATTGGCCTCGTCGCTAAAAATTATGCAATACGCGGAGCATTTTTCGAACTAGCAAAAAGAAAACAAGAAAATTGGAATTCTCCTCTTTCCATTATGTTCAAATTAAAAGCAATAGGGCCGTGAAGGTGGCACGAAACTATGCGCGTTCACCAGAGAGATGTCCCGAACAGTGCATACTGTATACACGAGAACGACCTATCAAAAATTTAGCTCATGTGAATGTTCCAAGAAAGAAAATGTATAAGTAATAAAAAAAATAAAATATTTATATATATGGATCTAATACAGAGTACATAGCTAATTAAAATGAATAATATAAAAGTATAATTTAACTCACCCCTTTTTAATTTTTTTTATGTTGTTCATGTTTTTTTTTTATTTAGCTCTTAATTTTTATACTCTAGATGAAATCATATAGAGTATAATAAGTTTAATCCAGCCGAAAAGTTTGTAACGCATAGAACCAAGCCTCGGACGAAAAAAAGTTATATATTATTTTTTGTTTATTTGTGCCCAAAAACCTCAAATCCGCTTGACGTCCGTCCGTCCGTCCGTCCGTCTGTCCGTTAGCACGATAACTCAAGAACGCCTTCACCTAGGATCTTGAAATTTTGAATCTGGATGTTTGGTTGAATTTGTAAGGCTAAGTTCGTTAACGGGCAAAATCGTCCTACTCCTTCGGGTAGCTGCCATACAAAATGTCCTTAAAACACGTGTTCAAGAATATTGACCAATAACTACGGAACGCCTAAAGCTACGACTTTGAAATTTTGTATGTGTTACTTTTTCAATAGTTGGAGCTAAATGTATGATTATGAAGAAAATCCTGTTTGTCCTTCGTGTAGCTGCCATACAAATATCCTGCCAAAATGTATTCACTTAATTTACGAAACTCACTATAACTCAAGTAA
The DNA here is from genome assembly GCA_951812415.1 of Beris morrisii. Taxonomy (NCBI): domain Eukaryota; kingdom Metazoa; phylum Arthropoda; class Insecta; order Diptera; family Stratiomyidae; genus Beris; species Beris morrisii. Next base: position 80,422,266 of record OX638312.1, on the reverse strand, counting down.
TCTTTTAGCTACGAAATCGAAATTTTGTACAAATTAGTTTTGAGTGAAAAAAAGTTCGAGTTTACTAGTCAGCGAAATCCTTTTACTCCTTCTGGTAGCTGCCATACAAAATATCCTTAAAATACGTGTTCAAGAATATTGGCCGATAACTTCAGAAGGGTTAAAGGTACGTCCTTGAAATTTTTGTACGTAGTATTTTTCCAATAGTTGAAGCTAAATGTATGATTATGAAGAAAATCCTATTAGTCCTTCGTGTAGCTGCCATACAAATATCCTGTCAAAACGTTTTCTTTTAATTTACGGAACTTACTATAACTCAAGTAATCTTTTAGCTATGAATTGGAAATTTTGTACAAATTAGTTTTGAGTAAAAACGAAGCTCGAGTTTACTTATCAGCGAAATCCTGTTACTCCTTCTGGTAGCTGCCGTACAAAATGTCCTTAAGACACGTGTTCAACAATATTTTTCGATAACTTTTGAACGCTTCAAGCTACGAATTTGAAATTTTGTACACGTTCATTTTTGAATGGTTCCAAGGAAAAGGATAAATATGTAAGAAATCGAGTGAGTCCTTCCTGCACCTTCCATGTGAAAGTCCTTCAAAAAGGACTTTTTTTTTCGATGACTTAACCAGTTCAAGATAAGAAATTAAACACTGAATATTGTCTTTTAGGTTTGAGTAGCAATTTAAAGGCAGTCCTCAATAAAGGACATACAACATGCACACACGTATTTCTACTTTATCTCCAACTACAATATAAATCGGAGTTCAGTATTCATCTAGAGTATTATACGATTGGCTTGCAGCCGATCGTGACTGCAGTATGTTTTTTCTTTTAAAATTCATTTTCTGTGTGTCTGTCCAGTCAAGTCGTAATTTTCAATATTTTTTTTTTAATTTTTTTTATTATTTTTTAATAATAAAGTATTGTGATCGACCTGAAATTTCAAAAAAATGTGCTACCCTGAAATTTTGCATTTTCACGTTTTAGGACTAGTAGACCCCAAAAAAGCAAAAAAAAAGATTGTCTGTCCGCCGTAGACGCCGTCCGCCGTACGCAAAACCATTTTAAGGCGCATAACTCACAAACCCGTTGAGATATTAAATTGAAATTTTTATGGTGGGTAGATTGGGAGAACCCCTACAACTGGTATCTTTTTGGTGGGTTGAGTTGCAAGGGGGGAGGAGGGGGCGCGGCTTAGACGAAACATTTTGGTTTCTAGATCTCAGGAACTGCTTATGGTAGGAGGCTGAAATTTGGAACTTATCTAGTACTATGATAGTGGACTCATTTGCAAAAAAATGGTCGATAAGGGTTGAGTAACGTTCGAAAGCTGGGATTGAAGCATTCTAAAATCCATATCTCCTGAACCGTTGATCTCACAAGTGTGAAACTTTGTAGTTATCTTAAGGGATACTAGGAGACTAGACAAGAGCTAAAATTTTTAAGTGGGGAAGTGGAGTGTAGGGGTGCGTACTTTAGATTACAATATCTTCCGAACCAATTACACCAGGAAGATAAAATTTGGTTTCTATATATAAGATCACAAGTCTACTGAATGTACAAATTTTTGATGGGGGAGGTGGAGTACGAAATTGGGGGATAACCATTTTTCAAAAAATTCAATTTTTATATCTCAAGAACCGTACCAGATATGATCTTAGAAGTTTCACAGGAGTTAGGCCCAGTAGACTTCTAGCAGGAAAAAAAATGTTGGTGGTGCTGACGAAGGGGGTGACGGTGGGAGGAGGTGCAACGAAAAGAACTCTGATTTTTATTTCTCTAAAACCGCAAAGCATAGAAAGCTAAAAATTGACGAGTATATAGAGTCACTGAAGAGGTATCCTAGAAATGTTTGATAGGGGTAGCAAGGTACGAGGGGGGGGGGGGTTCTTCATATCTCAGAAACAGCGTATGCTAGAAAGTTGAAACTTAGTATGTATATGTAGAAGTACTACAGGAGTAATTAAAAGCAAAAAAAAAGTTTAAAATTGTATTAACGTATGGAGCTGGAGCAATGCGATGTAGGTCACTATGCGACTGATAACCTAAAGAACAAACAGGAGGTCATTTGGAACGTTATTTTTTAGGTTATCAGTCGCATAGTGACCTACACCGCATCTCAGTATAAAACACAGACTGTTGGCAGATTTTTTTTATAATTTTCTTTTTCTTTTGAAATTAGTAATTCACATATATTTATTTATTTCATATATTTCATAGTTTATTTTAAAGCCCCAAACACAATGCTCCCATTCCGTTCCGTTCCGTCACGACAAGTGAGGTTATGTGATCCGTAAAAGTTGAATTTTGGTCAACTTTTCCGATCCGTTCCGTTACGACCGTTGTGTGCATTTACATGGTCAACCCATAAGGTCTACTTTGACAGCTGAACGGAACGGAACGGAACGGGAGCATTGTGTTCGGGGCTTAAGTTATAAAGTTCATTATAATTTAATATATCCGCCTTCTTATAATTTAGAATTCGTTTTTTTTCTTATTTATTTTATAAAAATTCATATTTTTTTTGATTTAATATAACGTTATTTAGTTAGGAATTAATTTTGTTATGTTTAATGATCGTTAATGGTTTGTTTAGTTTTTGATATAGCGATGAATTACGCAAATCGCATATAGTGTCTTAAACAACAAAAAAAAATCTGTCAACAGTCTGGGAGCAACTTTATTATTTTTTGGGTAGAAGTCCGGAACGAGCTCAATTCTGAGATGCGGTGTAGCTTACTATGTGACTGAAAACTTAAAAAAAGTTCGGGAAGCGGTAAGAATGGCGTCGCGCTAGAATACTTGCGCCACTACCACATTGCCTCATATAACATATGAATTACATAATTCGGTCATACTCCGGGACGCGGTCAAAGTCCTAGTATTATATAATATCATTTATTACGTGACTAGGAGATTTTTCATGACTTGGTTTTGGGCCATTACACGAAATCGGAAATGCATCTGTAGGCGATTATATAAAAAGTCTGTGGAAGTGAAAACCAATCTTCAAATCGACACCGACGAACAGCACTCCAAGCTAATTTCGCACGCTTTTGCTTGATTGGAACATAAACTAACTTTTCCCACCGGATTTGCACTTTGTGATGATTTATTACTAGACCCTCGATTTACCCATTTTTTTTTTCTTTTACACCGATCACGATTTGTGTAATATTTTCAGTCCCTTAACTAGGCACGCGGAACAACACGGAAATGCATGTGCAAATTGGGCTTATGCACTTAACACGTCATCGAAACACACGCGCGACGAATAAAATTACTATTTTTCTCAGCGTCCAACGAGTGTTTCTCTTTAATTCCCCGTTCCACGAGCCACGAGCCACGCACCTCAATTTTCTTTTTTTGCCTCCTCACGCGGTCTCCTGTTCCTCCACTTCCGGTCCACGATCGTACTCGGAAATCCCAGTCGGAATTCGATCAACCCAGCGGCAACTCAACAAGACACGTCGTAAAAGGACTCGCTTGAATCGCGATTGGATGAAAGTAATTTTGTAGTTAAAGCTTCTTTTCTGTGAGTTCTTTCTATCTGGCGTACCAACTCAACAAGACTCATCCAGCGGGCTGCAAAATATCCGGTAATAGAACATGGTTTGAGGCTTATTCGCTGAAAAGAGATTTGACACTTTGTATATTCTTACAGACAATTTGAACGCTTCTAAAATGGTCAAATTACATCAGTAGGCTTAGCTACCATCTGTTCAAAGATGGTTTATAAGGAAAAATTAAAATGTGATACTGACAGGCCCAGCAGAGCAGAGTGGAAGCAGTTAGAGTAATTTTGAAACGAGTAGAGAGATGTAAAGATGAGCCACGGAACGAGGACAAGCAGGATCAGGACGACAAACCAACACACGGAGACGTCGAGGATCAACTATACATATACATGAAATCTGGTTTTTATATTAAACAAATAAACAAGTGAAGTCAACAATTAAATAAATATTTTGTAACGAGCCCTGACACCCGCTGAGCCTTACCCCGGCTATGAAAACGAGTCGTTACAGTTTTTCAATCTATTAGTCCTAGTCATATTTGGAAAAATATGCAGAAGCTGGCAAATAAGGCACTGAATTAAAACAGCGCTGCAGACCAACAGGAGAACTCTGGATTCTTGACTTTAATTAACTTGAAGGACATCCACGAAAATACCGCCATAGTCTTTACGAATTCTCGTAAAAACAATTTGTAAACACCCTCTCAAAAGGAAAGAGCGAGAAAGAGCCAGTTTATAATATTTGAAAAGAGTGATTCTGAGACATACATTTCCTCCGTTTCCGAGCCTCCTGAAGCGACTTCTTATAGAAAGATATCAAATATATAAGTTTGCATGTAAGGATATACGGCCAGCCACTCGTATATATCTGAATCACGATCACGAATGTTTTCAATTTTGAAATTATTCTAAGTAAAGGGGGAGGGGCAACCACTTCAGTAGTAGATCTGGTCACACTCTGGTCGGTTGCTAGTTATACCAATGAATACTTCACAGAAAATTACAGTACAATATAAAGAAGAACAAATATTCTTGTAAATGTTTCAAATTCTTGAATTTCACTCAGTTTTTATACTCTGATGAAATCATATAGAGTATTATAAGTTTAATCCAGCCCGAAAAGTTTGTAACGCATAGAACCGAGCCTCGGACGAAAAAAAATTTTGTATTATTTTGTGTTCAGCTGTGGCCAAAAACCCCAAATCCGTTTGTTGCCCGTCCGTCCGTCCGTCCGTCTGTCTGTACGTCCGTCCGTTTGCACGATAACTCAAGAACCCGTTGGAAGTTGAAATTTTGTCACCAACTGTAAAATGGAAAAAGTAAGGCTAAGTTCGTTAATGGGCGATATCCTTCCACTCTTTTGGGTACCTCCCATACAAGAGTCCTTAAAACACGTTTTCATAATTATTGCTCGAATACTTCAAGTAACTTGAAATTTTGCACACTGAAAGTTTACAATGTTTGAAGCGAAAGTTCCGAACATGATGTAAATCGAATGATTCCTTCGTGTAGCAGCCTACGAAAGTCCTTCAAAAATGTATGCAAGTTACAGAATTCACTATAACTCTAGTACGAGTAAAAGCAGGGATTCAAAATTTTACAGGAGTCAGTTTTATATCAAAAGCAAGATTGAGTTCATTAATTAGCGCCATCCTTCGACTCCTTCGGGTAGCTAATTTTGTATACGTTGATTTTATAATAGTCGCAGCTGAAAGCATTAATATGAAAAATATCCCATAAGTCCTTCATGTAGTTGCCATACAAAAGTCCTGTAAAAATTTCCTAATTTAATTTATGGAACTCACTATAACTCAAGAAATCATTTAACCATCCATCGAGTAGCCACTATGCTATAGCTTCTACCTGTAAATAAAAGTCCATGCAATAATTGTATGTGCACTCCTCATTCTTTTAATATATTCCCAACTAAAATATAAATCGGAGTTCAGTATTTCATCTAGAGTATCATGCGATTGGCTTTAAGCAGATCGTGACTGCGTTGTTTTTTTTTTAAATTTCAATGTAAAGCACGTTTCAAATTGTATTTTTCTACATACAGTTCAACACAGTATTTTCTCTACATTCCGCCTCTCAAAGTGCAAAGAAAATGCATTGCACTTCCCCTTTCATTAATAAGTAAGTTTGTAGGTAAGTGGATTCTGTAGAAGTTGCTACTAAAATATATACGCATAGTTTATCTCGACGAGCAACAAGCAAACATTATACGGCTAAGGAGTGTGGAAAATATTTGCAACCATAAATTCTCCAAGCTATAAGGAAATTAAAAAAGTACGAGCTGGGCACGTCAGGCTTGTTGGCATGGAAATTATGAAGTACTTTCGATATTAGGAACAAATAACGAGAATAGTAAACTTTGAAAGTAATTAAACTGCTCCAAAGCAGTTTAAACAGTTTACTTTTGCTATAAGCGAGAGATTTCATTTCTGGGCTTAGGTAATGAATGTACCAGTCGCTACGCTATCAACGCAGGAAAGGCAACACAAAGAATGCTCCAGTGTCTTTATATCAAAGTTTTGCTGCTAGACGATGTTAAGCTTAAAAGCAAAGAAATTAAAGCGAAAGGGACTGCTGAGATTTAATGTTAATTTTCCATATTAGCACTTATATTGAAATTTTATTGTCAATATAAAATATTGATGGTGCAGAATATCAACCTCCTAACTCAGTTAGAAGCAGTGGCGGTCATAGAGGGGGGGCCATAGGGGCCATGGCCCCCCCTAACAAATTCGTCACCCATGATTACTTTATCACATATGCTTTAAAGAAAAATTATATGTGACTATTAGATTAATAGATACACTTTATAAAGTATAATGCACTTAATAAAGTATAATGCAATTAAATCAGATTGGTAAATGCAGTGAAACACAATATCATTGCTGTCCTGTCATAAAAAGAGTAGTTTAAACCCTAATAAAAGCTAATCACTCAATTTAAAAATTTTGAATTTTTTTCGCAGGCTCGAATTAGTGTAAAAAAAATACGATTTAAGTTTCATCTCAGTAATATATGGGGAATACGTGCCTCAAGGACCTGAAAGAAACCAAAATTGTATAAGATTAACAAAACTCCCAAGATATCGACATAGGGCCTATATAGTATCGTTTCCTCGTTTCCAAAATGAGAATTTCCGAGTTTGGTTTTTTAAATTTTTGAATTAGGAGAGTAGGTTAGGTTAGGTTATGGTGGCAGTTATCTAAACTACTATAGATCGACTCAATAAGGAGACTAAGTGATATATGAACCTAATAAATTACATTGATATAAGTTATTTCTTTCGTAGATTTTAAGTATTGTAGTAACTTAATAACTGGAATGATCACTTATTCGTTGGGCCTAATATATAGGGTTCGGATTTTAATGCCCAATATTGAGTTTGTATGATAGTAGAACTAATAAAAATTAAATACACTACTTTTCTAGTGGTCTCAGCAAATTTGCATCCAAAGATTTCAAACTGGATTTGGCGAAATCTCGAATTTTAACTAAACTCTCAAAATCTCGAAGTCTCAAAATCTTGAAGTCTATTTGGGCTTCCAAATTTTGTCGAAATCGAGATCGACAACGACTTCTACTGAAATCGAAAATTATGTTCACCAAGCCTTGGAATCAATTTTCAATTTTCCATTGCTTCAAGACAATCATACAATACAGGTTCAAATTTTTGATATCATACAATCAGCTGATAAATTGAACGATGTCAAAAAAATCCCTTCAGAGCGATGTTAATGCTTTTTAATATTCTGAAATTCGGTTGCCAAAATCTGGCAATTTAGATGCGGAAATGAAAAGTTGATACTTTCAAGCAGTATCAACCGCAGCGACCATAGCATTTGCACAATTTCCATCCACGCTGCAGTAACGGTTAGCTACCACACCTATTTTCTGTACAGTAGCTACTGAACTTCAATGGCCCCCCTCTTGAAAAAGCAATATGACCGCCACTGGTTAGAAGTTCATATAGACTTTGGAAGTTTCTATTCTTCACTATCGATATACCGAATAAAAGATTTAACGAATCTAATTTAAGATAGAAAATGCTATAATGTGCTCTATGTATACCTATAAGTTCAATCCATCCCAAAACGTTTGTAACACATTAAACGAAATCACGGGCGAATAAAAATTGTAACTATAAAATTTTTTGTCGGATGTGTCTAAAACCCGAAAATATTCATTATAATATTAGTACATCCCTTCACACTTAAACTCAAAAACGAGTTGATATAAGAGTTAACTTTTGGTTTTCATTATTCCATAGAATTCCTAAATATAATTTTGTTTATGCGCGAAATCCTTTGTACTTTCTCGAGAAACTTCCTCTAAGTTATCCTAATGCGTGTTCACGACTATAGACTTTCAAATTTTGCATACATAATTTTCTAATAGTGACAAGTAAAAATATTAATGTGAATCAATCAAAATTATTACTTATTGTAGCTACCATACCAAAGTCACTCAAAATTGATATGGCACATTAATTTTCAGGAATCTATAATAACCATTTATTGAAATATGCTTAACTCTACAGGGTGTCTGCTACTTGGTCGGCAACTTTTTTCCAAGTTATATCTTGAAAAAATATGTTTTACGTTGTTTTAAAAAAATGAATTTTCAATACAATTTTTACTTGAAATCTCCAGTATATTTCATTTTTTCAAGTAAAAGTACACATTTCAATCACTTTTACTCGAAATTACTGGTATTAGCAAATTATTCATATACTTTTCAACTGAACCGTATTTACATGAAAATAACGCATCATTTCGTGTAAAATGAACTATATTTATATATGAATTGAAAATTACATTCTTTTTCGTGTAATTCTACTTAAAAACATATAATATATGAAACGATGAAGTTGCTTCGTTCGATTATGTTTTTTACTGAAAAGAAAATGAAACGTCTTCGGTGGCGAAGTGGCGATGCGCGCCAAACCTACACAGCAAAACCCAGAATTGATCATGGGATTGATTCCTACCTACAGAAAAGGGTTTTATAAAGAGTAGCTAAGTAAGAAATATTATTAGAAGTAAAAATAAGAGTGCTAATAATACACTTTTTTTAGAGTGTAAATTCAAGAGAATATCCAGTGAATTTGCTGCTTTCAAAGTTGAAATTTACTAATTGCAAATTAAAATTGAATTTGCTGCTTTCGAAGTTAAAATTTACTAATTGCAAATTAAAATTGACTGACCGAAAATTTAAAATTACATTTCAATTGAATATGACATACAAATATAAATTTACTTGAAAAGATGTTGCATATGTTCTAATAATATCTACAGTATTGTGATCGATTTAAAAAAAAAAAATCGTTTAGACGTAAAAATTTCGTTTTTAGATCTCAGCAACCGCTTATGCTAGGAGGCTGAAATTTTAGAATTTATATAGAACTTCGGTAGTGGACCCATTTGCATAAAATTTGTCAATATGGGTGGAGGGGTGTGGGACTGGGGATAAAAATAATGCGTTCAAAACGCAAAAAAGCCGAGATCGACACATTCTAAAATCCATATCTCCTAAACGGTTAAAGTTACAAAATTGAAACTTAATGAATATATGTAAGTATATGTACTAGGAGAATAGATCGGAAACAAATTTTTGGGTAAGGGCAGTGGCGTACGAGGGTGGGGGGTAAAAAACTTTAGATTATGATATCTCACGAACCAATTGCACTAGACAAATAAAATTCGGTTTGTCTATAAAGGTTGTTTTAAGAGGGCGGTGGATCATGATAGTGGAGGGTATGTGAATTTTTCTAAAAAATCACGTCTCATATCTCAAGAACAGTGTGAGGTAGATGCTTAAAATTTTTACCAGAAGTAGGTCTAATAGACCCCTATCAGGAAAAATTTTTGGGTGTGTGGGTGTAGAGGGGGGGGGGGGGGGGGGGTGTGGGAGGGTAAATATGAAAACGGTCCGATTTTTATATCTTAAAAATCTATAATGATATAAAGCTGAAACATGGTATTTAGATAGAGCTAAAGTAGTAGCATCTTGCAAAAATATAATTTCTCATAAGGGTAATATGGTACGGGGTGGGGGATGTTTTTCCTATCTATAGAATGCCTTATGCTTCGAAGTTGAAAATTGGTATGTATATGTAAATTAACTAGAAAAGTAATTTAGATAAAAAAAAAATTCAAATATCCATTGGCGTTCGGAAGGGGGGCGAACAAATTTATCAATGAAAATGGAATGCATATATTTTTACGATTTTCGTCATATCTATTAGGTCTTCCCAAATCTTTAATTCATTTTTATTTCACGGCTTCGTCATATAAATACCTAGAAAGCGTTTTAAGGATTTTTTTAAATTCGACCCCTAAGGGGGTATAAATGGGTTGTATACTTATTCACGAATTATGCCATATGCCCCAGGTCTGATCAAATATCGAATATCTTTTCACTTTCACCGGCTTGCGTAATAATCGCCTAAAACTTGTTTTTAAGTTTTTTCTTTTTTCAGTCCCTAAGGGGATATAAAATGGTTGAACAAGTTTTCACAAATTCCGTCATATCCTTTAGAAGGGATAAGTAATTCAATTGTTTTTACTTTCTCGTGCTGTCTTCACATGTATCTATTAACTCCTTTCAGAATTTATGGATATTCAACCCCCAAGTGAGTGTAAGGAGGTTGCATATGTTTTCACAGATTCCTACATATTGCTTAGATCTGATGACATATCGAATTCATTTTTACTTCCTAAGGTTTCCTATATAAGAACCAAAATGTCTATTTCAGTATTTTCAGATTTTCAATCCTGTTGTATGCTTTTCAAAGGTTTGACATATTTCTTCGGTTTGATGAGATATTAGATCGCTTTTCATTTCCACAGACTTTTTATATAATCGCCTACAAACCCATTTCTCAATTTTTGGATATTCAGCCCCAAGGGTTTGCATGTGTTTTCACAAATTTTGCCATCCCTTAGATCTGATGAGAAATAAAATTGGTTATTACGGCATTTGATGCATTGACCTAAAAACTAATTTCAAGATTTTTCGAATTTCAAGAACCAAGGGGGTGTGTAAGAGTTTGCTTACTTTTTCACAAATTTTTCAAAATCCCTCGTGTCTCATGAGATATCAAGTTGGTTCTTATGAAATCGTTTAAAAGCCTGTTTCACAATTTTTTCGAAATTCAAAACCCCAAGTGGAAGTAATGGGTTTGTATACGTTTTAACAATTCGTCATATCTCTTAAGTATGATAAGGCCACAAATTCGTTTTTACTTCTATGGGCTTTTAGTGTACATAATATACCAAAATTCGAATAGTCTACACGGACTTTTTCAATGTTTAATCGGATAAAAATCTCCATTTTAAATATAAATAGCGAATTGAAAGGTTTTTGTTGCACTTCAGGGTCCGATGCTGTTATTATTTTGATTGTGATTTGAAGATTGAAGTCTGTACAATATAACCATTATGAAATTGGCCGCACCTAGCCGCACCAGTTTGAATAACAGGTCAACAAACATGATAGTAAAAAAAAGCAAATATTACATCAAAACTACTTTTCAGGAGAGCCAAAAAACAAAAAAGTATATTCAGTGACATATTCGACTTCCCCCACTTCAGAGTAAAAGTTGAGTCACTTCCCGCTACTTGAGAACGGTACGATTTTTTGTGTGATTTGCAGAAATGAGTGCAGAATAATAATACTTTATTATTAAAAAATAATAAAGTAATATAAAATTAAAAAAAAAAGATTTTTTTTTGTCATATTTTTTGCACCGACCCCCTTAAAGATATTTCTCGCAGAACACTTTTTATAGGTTAATTCAATTATGCAATCTATTTAGACTGACAAAATGGAAAAAAAAATGTTGGCCAGCTAGATTGGCAAAATACCACTATGTGCGGCGTGTGGCGGACAGACGGAATTTTTTTTTGTTTTTTAATGTTTATGGTACTAGTTATAGAGAAAGATCTAATAGAGAAACAAACCCATAGCCGTTCTCTACTGATTTGTTTTTCATACATTCGATTTGAAATTTCTAGCCTTAAAAGCTCTTCCATTCTAAAAAGCTTTACTACCCACTAGTTCAAAAAACTTGAGTTTAGCCGAAAAGGGAAAAAATTTTAAATGGCGTTAAATTCATTTATCGTTGTTTCAACGACAAAAAGAAGGTAGGAGATATTGAAGTTAATTTTGTTTAAATGATTGACATTAGGTGTGTTTTTTTGCGCATTTATCCAGATTAGAGTAGTGATTAAAATTTACATTGAAAACACCAAGAATATTGCTGTTTTTCTTATTTTTTATTCTTTTTCCCTGTAGATAGCAGGCTAGAATATAGATTTTAACCGGAATAGTTAACCCAGTAAAGTAAGCTCACTGGGGAACTATTCGCGATAAATTCTCTAATCTAGCCTACTATCTATTGAAAAAAGTTATAAAGAATCGTAAAAACAGCAATGTTGTTGTTAATTTGTATATACATTTTCAAACTTAATCTATTCTGGATAAGTGCTCAAAAAAACACACCTATTACGTGAGCAGTAATCTCATTAGAATTGGAGTAAATGTTTACTGATTTCCGTTTGATAGACTTTTATGTCATTTCGTAATTCTTTTTTATTTCTATATATTTTGTTGTATCCGCGGATTTTGTGGATTAGTAATGTTCATATGGAACAGTTCACGTTACGTACTCACGGAAATACATATAAGATTAATAAGTTCTCTCACCAGACACTATAGGATATATTTATATACGTTTTTATTTCAATCTGGTCCAATTCCTTGGAGTATATTTCATGAACGAAATAGTATGATAGTAGCTGGTGTGAACACAAATGAGATTTAAGCTCGATCCAAAATTTTCATAATTATATTTTTGTTATACACCAATACCTCGCTTTGCGACGTTTCAGTTTGCGACGTTTCACATTGCGTCGAAAAAAAATTGGCGAATAAATTTGCGTCATTTCACATTGCATCGTAAAAAATCTAAACTATGACATAAATTTCATATAAATCAAAATGGATGTTTTCCACTGTATGCAGTGTAAACACGTCTTCAAGTGCAGTATGCAGTGTAAACATGTCTAACAAAAAAATTACATATATAAAAAGGGAAATCCCAGCTACAGTTTATTTTGATTTTTGTTAACAATTTTGTGTAAGAAATTTACATTTGTTTTTAGTTTGATAAAATTTCTTGAAACGAAAAGTGTGTTTTTTAAAGTTTCTCGTAGATACGTACTGAAAAATAAAATTTATTAGGCAAATTTTTTATTTTGGAATCTGTTTTCGTAAGTTGTAATCATTTTTTGTAGCTTCTATTGGTAATCATTATTTTTTTTAATCGGAAGGATAATAATCATGAGTGAAAAAGTTGAAAAAAAGAAATCGAGAAAGGCAATAACGCTGGAAACTAAATTAAATATTTTGAAGCGTTTTGAGGCAGGAGAACGAGCTGTTAAAATAGCTAAAGCACTTGGACTAGCAGAATCAACTGTGAAAACAATAAAAGATCGCGACGGCAGTAAAATTAAAGAAATTGGAAAAGCTGCTACTGTGTCAGACGCAAAAAAATAACTCGTGCAAGAGATTTTCTGCTAGTAAAAATGGAATCCTTACTTGCTTTATGGATTGAAAAACAAGTACATGACCAAGTTCCACTAACTAAGAGCATAATTCAGGAAAAAGCAAAGAAATTATATGAAGACAATCAATGCCAAATGATATGGAGAACGAGAATGCTGATGAAAGGCAACCAAAGTTTTCAGCGAGTCAAGGCTGGTTCGAGAGATTTAAAGTACGCCAAAACCTTCATAATGTAAAATTAAAAGGTGAAGCAGCTAGCGCCGATACTGTTGCAGCTGCGAAATTCCCCGATACTTTAAAAGCCATTATTCATAGCAAAGGACTAACCCCTAAGCAAGTTTTTAACGTTGACGAGACGGGATTGTTTTGGAAAAGGCTACCGAGCAGAACATATATTTCTAAAGCAGAAAAATCAGTTTCAGGACGTAAGCCAAGCAAAAATAGACTCACTCTTCTTTTAGGCGGAAACGCGGAAGGAGATTTCAAATTTAAACCGTTTCTTAATTACAACTCAGAAAATCCTAGAGTAATGAAAGGCGTAAATAAAAAAAGCCTTCCTGTACATTGGCGATCAAACAAGAAAGCGTGGATGACGTCTGCAATGTTTAAAGACTGGGTTTCAGAATGTGCTATTCATGAAATAAGATCGTATTACTCTAAAGAAAACTTGGATTTTAAAGCTTTGATTATTTTTGATAATGCTCCCAGCCATCCCATTTACATTGATCATTTATCAGACAATTTAACATTTTTATTTATGCCACCAAACACTACTTCAGTTATCCAACCAATGGATCAAGGGGTAATTTCAACGTTCAAAAGCTACTATCTGAGAAGAACGTTCAAACAGCTTTTAAACGCTATTGATGATCCACAAAAAAATAGCACAATTCCAGAATTTTGGAAAACATCGACAATATTTCAGAATCGTGGAATGAAGTCACACCCACTTGTATGAATGCTGTATGGCGGAAGATATGGCCAGAATGTGTTCGTAAAAACCCTAACGCCAGTCATATTGCAGATGTTGGTGACATATCTGCAGTTTGTACAGAAATTGTTAGTCTGGCAAAAGAAAATGAATTTGTGGGAATGGACGAAGCTGGTGTGAAAGAGCTTATATCAACACAAAATGACATGACCAATAATGATTTGATGGAATTAGATTTTGAATTGGCGTATAAAGAAAATTCAATAAAAAATTTAATGGAAACTCCTGAGCCAAAAATGCTTACTTCAAAACAAATTAGCAAAGCTATGGCCCTACTTGACGAAGTCGCTTCTATTTTTACAGGAAATGACCCTGACGAAAAAAGAAGCTCAAAAGTTGCACGATCCTTAACTGATTCCTTAAGTTGCTACAAAGAGATTTATTTGGAACAAAAAAAGAAAACGATCCAGCAAACTTTGGAAAAATATTTGAAGCCATCAGCATCTACGTCTACACATTGAAAAATTGCTGCATCGTCCGATACAGAATCTCCAATAACGCTAGATTCTGATTCTTCATAAATATTAATTATCAATCTAGATTCTAACAGTAATGAAAAAAATATTGAATTGTTACGTTTTTTCAATTTTAATAAATTTTTTGTTTTAGTTTGAAAAAAATATTGAATTGTTACGTTTTATTTTAATTTTAATGAATTCTTACGTTTTAATTTTCTGTATAAATAAATAAATTTATTAGAAACTGGAAATTGCTTTGTTTTTGATAAAATAACCGTTTGGATTTAGCATTGGAACGTATGCATCTTTAATATTTTAGCACACTTCCATACAAAAAGTGATTTCGAATTTCGACGTTTTGCTTGCGACGAATTTTTTGGGAACCAATTATCGTCGCAAAGCGAGGTATTGGTGTATTCATAAATTTCAATCATACATGCAAACAGAAATTTTAAAATTTTATTTATTTATGTATATAATTATTAAAACGAGATACTTAATTACGTTAAATTTGGTTTTTTGAAAACCTCTTTCAAAATCTGATTATTGACTCAACAAATTTCGTTTGTGTTCATGCCTGCATTTATTAGTCGAAAATCGTGCTTATGCTCTAAATGAAATAAGAGAGTACAATAAGTTTAGCCCAACACATAGTTTAAGTCTAAGGGTTTAAGCTACGTCTTTGAAATTTTGTATGTGTTATTTTTCCAATAGTTGGAGCTAAATATATGATTATGAAGAAAATCCTGTTAGTCCTTCGTGTAGCTGCCATACAAATATCCTGTCAAAATGTATTCACTTAATTTAGAAAACTCACTATAACTCAAGTAATCTTTTAGCTAAGAATTCAGAATTTTGTACAAATTAGTTTTGAGTGAAAGCAAAGTTCGAGTTTACTAGTCAGCGAAATCCTTTTTCTCCTTCTGGTAGCTCCCATACAAAATGTCCTTAAAACACGTGTTCAAGAATATTGGTCGATAACTTCAGAAGGGTTTAAGCTACGTCTTTGAAATTTTGTGTGTGTTATTTTCCTAATAGTCGGAGCTAAATATATGATTAAGAAGAAAATCCTGTTAGTCCTTCGTGTAGCTGCCATACAAATATCCTGTTAAAACGTCTCCACTTTATTTACGGAACTTACAATAACTCAAGTAATCTTTTAGCTATGAATTGTGAATTTTGTACAAATTATTTTTGAGTAAAAACGAAGTTCGAGTTTACTAATCAGCGAAATCCTTTAACTCCTTCTGGTAGCTGCCATACAAAACGTCCTTAAGACACGTGTTCAACAATATTTTTCGATAACTTTTGAACGCTTCAAGCTACGAATTTGAAATTTTGTACATGTTCATTTTTCAATGGTTCCAAGGAAAATGATAAATATGTAAGAAATCGAG
The DNA here is from genome assembly GCA_951812415.1 of Beris morrisii. Taxonomy (NCBI): domain Eukaryota; kingdom Metazoa; phylum Arthropoda; class Insecta; order Diptera; family Stratiomyidae; genus Beris; species Beris morrisii. The sequence goes on along the minus strand of OX638312.1, from coordinate 80,406,315 downwards.
TGAGTCCTTTCTGCACCTTCCATGTGAAAGTCCTTCAAAAGGGAAATTTTTTTTCAATGACTTACCCAGTTCAAGATATGAAATTAAACACTGAATATTGTCTTTTAGTTTTGAGTAGCAATCTAATGGGAGTCTTTAATAAAGGACATACAACATGCACACACGTAATTCTACTTTATCCCCAACTACAACATAAATCGGAGTTCAGTATTCATCTAGAGTATTATACGATTGGCTTGCAGCCGATCGTGATTGCAGTATGTTTTTAGCTTATAATGGAAAGTACCTCTAAGAAAGAAGAGAACAGGTATCAAATGTGCAGTTCCCACTTGCAATATTGCAAAAGGTGACAACCCGGAACTACATTTTTATAGTACCAAAAATTAAAAGAAACGAAAAAATGGATTGACCTTTGTTCTTTAAATCTTGCGAAACGATTTCACATTTGCAAAAATCTTTTTAACCATTCATATCCTGGACAGTACTGGTTGTAGGCAAATACGTTGCCAAAATAAGATCTGCCTTTATTTTACAAAAGAAGAAATCCAGAAGGCATTCAAGTAGAGGAAGAAAATAGTTATCAAACTACAAATCTACCACAAATTCGCTGCCGAACTACAGTTGAGCAAATACGCAGGAGTTCTTGTGACGAAATCGAAGCTTCTTGCTCAAATTGCGAAAAATGTGCAAAAATATAAAATTTTATATTCAGTATAGACTGACTTAAAAAAGAAGAAGTCGCATTAAAAAAACAAAATAAAATTTTGAAAAGAAAAATTATTAACACAAAAAAAGGCCTCTAATACATTCAAAGAATATAACTCGAATTATATAGATTCCACGTCTTACAACAAAAATACTAAAACTGTTCTAAAACTATTGACGAGAAAAAAATAGCAATAATCCGATATACAGGGTTCTCCAAGAAAACCTGGGAGAACTCAAACATAATGGGATAGCAACATTTATTTATGATTGTTGCAGAATAAATAGAGCATGTTTTTTGTATCACTTGATGGCTTTCGTGAACTTGTTTTTTAAAAATTAGATATTTAAGCTATTAACTATATTATTTCATTTTACTTTATCACAATTCTTTATTATTGAAAAATAATTCAATAATAAAGAATAATTGACGGCCTTAAAACCAGAGGGGTACAAGTGCAATTCAAGTAGTTTCGAGTAAAATCATATCAAAGTCTTTTAAGTGTCAATAATTATGGCTAAGACCTACCGACCGGGTTGATCGGTTTTCCTCTTAGGGACTTAGTATTCTAAATCCCACAGCGGCGCCAAAAATAAATATATATAATTTCCCGAGATATACTGTTTAACGTAGTCTGAATTCGTGAAACATTGTACTTGTACCCCTCTGGCACTGAACTTTATCGTATTTCCATGTATTTCATGTTATTATTTTTGAAATTTTTTAGGTAGGTAGATTGAGTGAACCCCTACGAGTGGTACTCCTGGGGAAGAGTTGTTAGGGGAGGTGAGGAGGCGTTTTAGACGAAAAATTTTGGCTTCTGGATCTCAGGAGCCGCTTATGCTAGGAGGTTGAGACTTGGAACTTACGGAGTACTGATATAGTGGAACCATTTGCGAAATGGTTGAGTGGGGTTGAGTGGAGCAAAATAATTCATCCGAAACGCTCCAAAGCTGAAATTGAAACATTCTAAAATCCATATCTCCTGAACGGTTGATGTCAGAAGGTGGTGAAGAGGGGCTGTATTAAGGGATACTACGAGCCTAGAAAAGGTCAATTTTAAAAGAAGAAGTAGTCGGGTGAGATTGAGGGGGGAAGGTTTGGAAACTTTGAAAATTAATCCATATTGTTATGTAAAATGAGTATAAACATAGGAGCCTCTGTTAAAAATAATAAAATTGGAGTAAGCGAAATGAAAATAATAAAAATAATAATTGTACGCACACAACGAAGCCGAAAAGATTGTTTTAAATAATTATTAAATGTGTGTAATAATATCGAGATTTTGAAAATAAAATATTTGGAAGTTTTTGTTGTTTTCCGGAGTCAGTGGAGTTTCTGGTGTACAACCCCAACACGAAATCCCTGACTGTTGATTAATCGCTGTCCCTGAGGACATGACAGTTGGATAACCTTCACTGGATAGGCCAGTTTTTTATAAGACTGTGTTGGACTAGGTCCGAAGGAGCTGTTTCGTCATTGCATGCCATAGACTCGTCAGAGGGTGTATCAAGCCTAAATCCGAAACACCCTTACAGCTGGTGGAATTGCTGAAGATTATTCTATATAGCGATATGGAAACCTATTTTATAATCTGCGAATTATATTGGAACGAAATTCTTGCCATCGCATCCTTATACTAAAGGTAGGTGGCACTGAAGATCACCCAATATTTCAACCAATTTGATGGAATTTTTGGTTGTTTGCTAGGATATATAAAGTTCAACGCTAAGAGCGCCGGATCGAATGCCGCCAACAGCAATTTTATTTTTATACTCTAGATGAAATCATATAGAGTATTATAAGTTTAATCCAGCACAAAAGTTTGTAACGCATAGAACCAAGCCTCGGACGGAAAAAAGTTATATATTTTTTTTTGTTTATTTATGGCCAAAAACCACAAATCCGCTTGACGTCCGTCCGTCCGTCCGTCCGTCCGCCCGTCCGTCTGACCGTGAACACGATAACTCAAGAACGCCTTCTCCTAGGATCTTGAAATTTTGAATCTGGGTGTTTGGTTGAATTTGTAAGGCTAAGTTCGTTAACGGGCAAAATCGTCCTACTCTTTCGGGTAGCTGCCATACAAAATGTCCTTAAAACACGTGTTCAAGAATATTGGTCGATAACTTCAGAAGGGTTTAAGCTACGACTTTGAAATTTTGTATGTGTTATTTTTCCAATAGTTAGAGCTAAATATATGATTATGAAGAAAATCCTGTTAGTCCTTCGTGTAGCTGCCATACAAATATCCTGTTAAAACGTCTTCACTTAATTTACGGAACTTACTATAACTCAAGTAATCTTTTAGCTACGAATTCGGAATTTTGTGCAAATTAGTTTTGAGTGAAAGCAAAATTCGAGTTTACTAGTCAGCAAAATCCTTTTACTAATTCTGGTACCTTCCATACAAAAAATCCTTAAGACATGTGTTCAAAAATATTTTCCGATAACTTTTGAACGCTTCAAGCTACGAATTCGAAATTTTGTACACGTTAATTTTTGAATGGTTCCAAGGAAAATAAATATGTAAAAAATCGAGTGAAATAATACAGTGTTGTTTTCGATTTGAAATAATACAGTATTGTTTTCGATTTTTAAAAAAAAAAAATTTGCTACCCTCAAAATTTTTTTTTTCACGTTTCATGACGAGTAGACACGAAAAAAGCAATAAAAAATTTCAGTCCGTCTGTCCGCCGTACGCCGTACGTCGACCGCTGTACGCAAAATCGTTTAAAGGCTCGTAGCTCCCAAACCCTAGCTATTAAATTAAAATTTTTTTTATGAATAGACTGGGTAGGCCACTTGAAGTGGCCAAATTTGGAGGGTTGGGGGTGTGAGGGGGGAGGAGGGGGAAGTGTTTTAGACGGAAAATTTTAGTTTCTAGATCTCAGCAACCGCTCATGCTAGGAGGCTGAAATTTGGAATTTATATAGAGCTTCAGTGTGGACCCATTTGCAAAAAAATTGCCGATATAGGTGAAGGGGTTTGGGAGTGGGGGGAAAAATAATGCGTCCGAAACGCAAAAAAGGTGAGATCAACACTTTCTAAAATCCATATCTCCTAAACGGTTAATGTCACAAAATTGAAACTTTATGAATATCTGTAGGTATACTAGGAGAATAGATCGGAAACAAAAATTTGAGTGGGGGTAGTGGCGTACGGGGGTGGGGGGTGAAAAATTTTAGATTGCGATATCTTACTAACCAATTGCACTAGATAAATAAAATTTGGTTTCTGTATAAAGGTTGACAAATGAAGTTTGCTGGAAGCAAAATTTTTGAAGGGAGCGGTGGAGCATGAAAGTGGCGAGGATAAGAATTTTTCTAAAAAATCACGTCCCATATCTCAAGAACAGTGTAAGATAGATGCTTGAAATTTTTACCAGAAGTGGGTCTAATAGACCCCTAGTAGAAAACAAAATTTTGGAAGTGAGGGTGTAAAGGGTGAGGGTGGGGGAGGATGAAAAGGAAAAAGTTCCGATTTTAATATCTCGACAACCTATAATGATATAAAGCTGAAACTTCGTATTTAGATAGAGCTATATTAGTAGCATCTTGGAAAAATATAGTTTTTTATAGGGGTAGTATGGTACGGGGGTGGGGGGTGTTTTTCCTATCTATAGAACGGCTTATGCTATAAAGCTGAAACTCGGTACGTTTATGTAAATCAACTAGAAAACTAATTTAGATAAAAAAAAATTTCAAATATACATTGGCGTTCGGAGGGGGGGCAAAAAAAATTATCAGTGAAAATGGAATGCATATATTTTCACGGTTTTCGTCATATCTATTAGGTCTTCCCAAATATTGAGTTCATTTTTATTCTATGGATTCTTCATATAAATACCTAGATAGTGTTTTCAGGATTTTTTAAAATTCGACCCCTAAGGGGGTGCAAAGGGGGTTGTAAACTTTTTCACGAATTCTACTATATCCACGTCTTATCAGATATTGAATATCTTTTCATATTCATGGGCTTGTGTAATAATCTCCTAAAACTTGTTTTTAAGTTTTTTCCTTTTTCCACCTAGGAGGGTATAAACGGGTTGAACACGTTTTCACGAGTTCCGTCATTTCTTTTAGAAGTGATAAAAAATTGAATTGGTTCCTACTTTCTCGTGCTATCTTCATATTTATTTATTAACTCCTTTCAGGATTTTTGAACATTCAACCCCCAAGTGGGTGTAAGGAGGTTGCATATCTGGTGATATATCGAATTCATTTTTACTTCCTAAGGTTTCCTATGTAAAAAAGCCAAAAAGTCAATTTCAGTATTTTAGATATTCAATCCAAAAAGGTGTAAGGAGGTTGTATGCTTTTCAAAGTTTCGACATATTTCTTAGGTTCTATGAGATATTAGATCGCTTTTTATTTCCACAGACTTTTTATATAATCGCCTACAAACCCATTTCTCAATTTTTCGATATTCAACCCCCAAGGGTTTGTATATGTTTTCACAATTTTTGCCATTCCTTAGTTCTGATGAGATGTAAAATTGATTATTACGGCCAACCAATTCACGATTTTTCGAATTTCCAGAACCAAGGAGATGTGAAGGGTTCGCTTCCGTTTTCAGAATTTTTTCAAAATCCGTCTTGTCTCATGAGATTTCAGGTTGCTTCTTATGAAATCGTCTAAAAACCTGTTTCACAATTTTTTCGAAATTCAAACCCCAAGTGGAAGTAATGGGTTTGTATACGTTTTAACAATTCGTCATATCTCTTAATTCTGATAAGGCAACAAATACGTTTTTGCTTCTATGGGCTTTTAGTGTACATAATATACTGAAATTCGAATAGTCTACACGGACTTTTTCAATGTTTAATCGTCTAAAAATCTCTATTTTAAATATTTTTATATTAAGAACAAAATTAATTTTCCATAAGAAATCTAAAAATCTCGAAGCAACTCATGATACACTCCGACTATTACCGCTCCCGAACTTTGACCCTAAAAATAATAAAGTTTCGCCCAGACTATTGGCAGATTTTAATTTAAGTGGTCACTTGTAAAAATCTCAGCCTATGCGCTCATACCCCTTGGAGGGGTACGTGGTGGGTACGTTTCGTACCCACCACGTACCCCCCACGCCCTCCGAATGAATTTCCGTTCTCCTGGGCTCAAATTTTTGTTTTTTCAAATCTGTTTGCGTATTTGAATTTAATTTTAATTTTAATTTAAGTGGTCACTTGTAAAAATCTCAGCCTATGCGCTCATACCCCTTGGGGGGTACGTGGTGGGTACGTTTCGTACCCAACACGTACCCCCACGCCCCCCGAATGAATTTCCGCTCTCCTGGGCTCAAATTTTTTTTTTTTTAAATCTGTTTGCGGATTTGAATTTAATTTTAATTTTAATTTAAGTGGTCACTTGTAAAAATCTCAGCCTATGCGCTCATACCCCTTGGGGGGTACGTGGTGGGTACGTTTCGTACCCACCACGTACCCCCCACGCACCCCGAATGAATTTCCGCTCTCCTGGGCTCAAATTTTTGTTTTCTTAAATCTGTTTGCTCAAATTTTTGTTTTCTTAAATCTGTTTGCGGATTTGAAGTTAATTTTAATTTTAATTTAAGTGGTCACTTGTAAAAATCTCAGCCTATGCACTCATACCCCTTGGGGGGTACGTGGTGGGTACGTTTCGTACCCACCACGTACCCCCCACGCCCTCCGAATGAATTTCCGCTCTCCTGGGCTCAAATTTTTGTTTTTTTAAATCTGTTTGCGGATTTGAATTTAATTTTAATTTTAATTTAAGTGGTCACTTGTAAAAATCTCAGCCTATGCGCTCATACCCAGTATGGGGTACGTATGGGGTACGATCGTACCCCATACGTACCCTATACGTACTCCACGCCCCCAAAATGAACTTCCGCTCTCCTGGGCTCAAATTTTTGTTTTTTTAAATCTGTTTGCGGCTTTGAATTTAATTTTAATTTTAATTTAAGTGGTCACTTGTAAAAATCTCAGCCTATGCGCTCATACCCCTTGGGGGGTACGTGGTGGATCCGTTTCGTACCCCTCACGTCCCCCCATGCCCTCCGAATAAATTTCCGCTCTCCTGGGCTCAAATTTTTGTTTTTTTAAATCTGTTTGCGGATTTGAATTTAATTTTAATTTTAATTTAAGTGGTCACTTGTAAAAATCTCAGCCTATGCGCTCATACCCCTTGGGGGGTACGTGGTGGGTACGTTTCGTACCCACCACGTACCCCCCACGCCCCCCGAATGAATTTCCGCTCTCCTGGGCTCAAATTTTTGTTTTTTTAAATCTGTTTGCGGATTTGAATTTAATTTTAATTTTAATTTAAGTGGTCACTTATAAAAATCTCAGCCTGTGTGCTCATACCCCTTGGGGGGTACGTGGTGGATCCGTTTCGTACCCCCCACGTCCCCCCCTGCCCTCCGAATAAATTTCCGCTCTCCTGGGCTCAAATTTTTGTTTTTTTAAATCTGTTTGCGGATTTTAATTTAATTTTAATTTTAATTTAAGTGGTCACTTGTAAAAATCTCAGCCTGTGCGCTCATACCCAGTATGGGGTACGTGGTGGATCCGTTTCGTACCCCCCACGTCCCCCCATGCCCTCCGAATAAATTTCCGCTCTCCTGGGCTCAAATTTTTGTTTTTTTAAATCTGTTTGCGGATTTGAATTTAATTTTAATTTTAATTTAAGTGGTCACTTGTAAAAATCTCTGCCTATGCGCTCATACCCAGTATGGGGTACGTATGGGGTACGATCGTACCCCATACGTACCCTATACGTACTCCACGCCCCCAAAATGAACTTCCGCTCTCCTGGGCTCAAATTTTTGTTTTTTTAAATCTGTTTGCGGCTTTGAATTTAATTTTAATTTTAATTTAAGTGGTCACTTGTAAAAATCTCAGCCTATGCGCTCATACCCCTTGGAGAGTACGTGGTGGGTACGTTTCGTACCCACCACGTACCCCATACGCCCTCCGAATGAATTTCCGCTCTCCTGGGCTCAAATTTTTGTTTTTTTAAATCTGTTTGCGGATTTGAATTTAATTTTAATTTTAATTTAAGTGGTCACTTGTAAAAATCTCAGCCTATGCGCTCATACCCAGTATGGGGTACGTATGGGGTACTATCGTACCCCATACGTACCCTATACGTACTCCACGCCCCCAAAATGAACTTCCGCTCTCCTGGGCTCAAATTTTTGTTTTTTTAAATCTGTTTGCGGATTTGAATTTAATTTTAATTTTAATTTAAGTGGTCACTTGTAAAAATCTCAGCCTATGCGCTCATACCCCTTGGGGGGTACGTGGTGGGTACGTTTCGTTCCCACCACGTACCCCCCACGCCCTCCGAATAAATTTCCGCTCTCCTGGGCTCAAATTTTTGTTTTTTTAAATCTGTTTGCGGATTTGAATTTAATTTTAATTTAAGTGGTCACTTGTAAAAATCTCAGCCTATGCACTCATACCCCTTGGGGGGTACGTGGTGGGTACGTTTCGTACCCACCACGTACCCCCCACGCCCTCCGAATGAATTTCCGCTCTCCTGGGCTCAAATTTTAGTTTTTTAAAACTGTTTGCGGATTTGAATTTAATTTTAATTTTAATTTAAGTGGTCACTTGTAAAAATCTCAGCCTATGCGCTCATACCCCTTGGGGGGTACGTGGTGGGTACGTTTCGTACCCACCACGTACCCCCCACGCCCTCCGAATGAATTTCCGCTCTCCTGGGCTCAAATTTTTGTTTTTTTAAATCTGTTTGCGGATTTGAATTTAATTTTAATTTTAATTTAAGTGGTCACTTGTAAAAATCTCAGCCTATGCGCTCATACCCAGTATGGGGTACGTATGGGGTAAGATCGTACCCATACGTACCCTATACGTACTCCACGCCCGCAAAATGAACTTCCGCTCTCCTGGGCTCAAATTTTTGTTTTTTTAAATCTGTTTGCGGCTTTGAATTTAATTTTAATTTTAATTTAAGTGGTCACTTGTAAAAATCTCAGCCTATGCGCTCATACCCCTTGGGGGGTACGTGGTGGGTACGTTTCGTACCCACCACGTACCCCATACGCCCTCCGAATGAATTTCCGCTCTCCTGGGCTCAAATTTTTGTTTTTTTAAATCTGTTCGCGGATTTGAATTTAATTTTAATTTTAATTTAAGTGGTCACTTGTAAAAATCTCAGCCTATGCGCTCATACCCAGTATGGGGTACGTATGGGGTACGATCGTACCCCATACGTACCCTATACGTACTCCACGCCCCCAAAATGAACTTCCGCTCTCCTGGGCTCAAATTTTTGTTTTTTTAAATCTGTTTGCGGATTTGAATTTAATTTTAATTTTAATTTAAGTGGTCACTTGTAAAAATCTCAGCCTATGCGCTCATACCCCTTGGGGGGTACGTGGTGGGTACGTTTCGTAAACACCACGTACCCCCCAAGCCCTCCGAATGAATTTCCGCTCTCCTGGGCTCAAATTTTTGTTTTTTTAAATCTGTTTGCGGCTTTGAATTTAATTTTAATTTTAATTTAAGTGGTCACTTGTAAAAATCTCAGCCTATGCGCTCATACCCCTTGGAGAGTACGTAGTGGGTACGTTTCGTACCCACCACGTACTCCCCACGCCCTCCGAATGAATTTCCGATCTCCTGGGCTCAAATTTTTGTTTTTTTAAATCTGTTTGCGGATTTGAATTTAATTTTAATTTTAATTTAAGTGGTCACTTGTAAAAATCTCAGCCTATGCGCTCATACCCAGTATGGGGTACGTATGGGGTACGATCGTACCCCATACGTACCCTATACGTACTCCACGCCCCCAAAATGAACTTCCGCTCTCCTGGGCTCAAATTGTTGTTTTTTTAAATCTGTTTGCGGATTTGAATTTAATTTTAATTTTAATTTAAGTGGTCACTTGTAAAAATCTCAGCCTATGCGCTCATACCCCTTGGGGTGTACGTGGTGGGTACGTTTCGTACCCACCACGTACCCCCCACGCCCCCGAATGAATTTCCGCTCTCCTGGGCTCAAATTTTTGTTTTTTTAAATCTGTTTGCGGATTTGAATTTAATTTTAATTTTAATTTAAGTGGTCACTTGTAAAAATCTCAGCCTATGCGCTCATACCCCTTGGGGGGTACGTGGTGGGTACGTTTCGTACCCACCACGTACCCCCCACGCCCTCCGAATGAATTTCCGCTCTCCTGGGCTCAAATTTTTGTTTTTTTAAATCTGTTTGCGGATTTGAATTTAATTTTAATTTTAATTTAAGTGGTCACTTGTAAAAATCTCAGCCTATGCGCTCATACCCAGTATGGGGTACGTATGGGGTACGATCGTACCCCATACGTACCCTATACGTACTCCACGCCCCCAAAATGAACTTCCGCTCTCCTGGGCTCAAATTTTTGTTTTTTTAAATCTGTTTGCGGCTTTGAATTTAATTTTAATTTTAATTTAAGTGGTCACTTGTAAAAATCTCAGCCTATGCGCTCATCTTCCTTGGAAGGGTACGTGGTGGGTACGTTTCGTACCCACCACGTACCCCTCACGCCCCTCGAATGAATTTCCGCTCTCCTGGGCTCAAATTTTTGTTTTTTTAAATCTGTTTGCGGATTTGAATTTAATTTGAATTTTAATTTAAGTGGTCACTTGTAAAAATCTCAGCCTATGCGCTCATACCCCTTGGGGGGTACGTGGTGGGTACGTTTCGTACCCACCACGTACCCCCCACGCCCTCCGAATGAATTTCCGCTCTCCTGGGCTCAAATTTTTGTTTTTTTAAATCTGTTTGCGGATTTGAATTTAATTTTAATTTTAATTTAAGTGGTCACTTGTAAAAATCTCAGCCTATGCGCTCATACCCAGTATGGGGTACGTATGGGGTACGATCGTACCCCATACGTACCCTATATGTACTCCACGCCCCCAAAATGAACTTCCGCTCTCCTGGGCTCAACTTTTTGTTTTTTTAAATCTGTTTGCGGCTTTGAATTTAATTTTAATTTTAATTTAAGTGGTCACTTGTAAAAATCTCAGCCTATGCGCTCATACCCCTTGGGGGGTACGTGGTGGGTACGTTTCGTACCCACCACGTACCCCCCACGCCCCCGAATGAATTTCCGCTCTCCTGGGCTCAAATTTTTGTTTTTTTAAATCTGTTTGCGGATTTGAATTTAATTTTAATTTTAATTTAAGTGGTCACTTGTAAAAATCTCAGCCTATGCGCTCATACCCAGTATGGGGTACGTATGGAGTACGATCGTACCCCATACGTACCCTATACGTACTCCACGCCCCCAAAATGAACTTCCGCTCTCCTGGGCTCAAATTTTTGTTTTTTTAAATCTGTTTGCGGCTTTGAATTTAATTTTAATTTTAATTTAAGTGGTCACTTGTAAAAATCTCAGCCTATGCGCTCATTTTCCTTGGAAGGGTACGTGGTGGGTACGTTTCGTACCCACCACGTACCCCTCACGCCCCTCGAATGAATTTCCGCTCTAATGGGCTCAAATTTTTGTTTTTTTAAATCTGTTTGCGGATTTGAATTTAATTTTAATTTTAATTTAAGTGGTCACTTGTAAAAATCTCAGCCTATGCGCTCATACCCCTTGGGGGGTACGTGGTGGGTACGTTTCGTACCCACCACGTACCCCCCACGCCCTCCGAATGAATTTCCGCTCTCCTGGGCTCAAATTTTTGTTTTTTTAAATCTGTTTGCGGATTTGAATTTAATTTTAATTTTAATTTAAGTGGTCACTTGTAAAAATCTCAGCCTATGCGCTCATACCCAGTATGGGGTACGTATGGGGTACGATCGTACCCATACGTACCCTATACGTACTCCACGCCCCCAAAATGAACTTCCGCTCTCCTGGGCTCAAATTTTTGTTTTTTTAAATCTGTTTGCGGATTTGAATTTAATTTTAATTTTAATTTAAGTGGTCACTTGTAAAAATCTCAGCCTATGCGCTCATACCCAGTATGGGGTACGTATGGGGTACGATCGTACCCATACGTACCCTATACGTACTCCACGCCCCCAAAATGAACTTCCGCTCTCCTGGGCTCAAATTTTTGTTTTTTTAAATCTGTTTGCGGCTTTGAATTTAATTTTAATTTTAATTTAAGTGGTCACTTGTAAAAATCTCAGCCTATGCGCTCATCCCCCTTGGGGGGTACATGGTGGGTACGTTTCGTACCCACCACGTACCCCCCACGCCCTCCGAATGAATTTCCGCTCTCCTGGGCTCAAATTTTTGTTTTTTTAAATCTGTTTGCGGATTTGAATTTAATTTAAGTGGTCACTTGCAAAAATCTCAGCCTATGCGCTCATACCCAGTATGGGGTACGTATGGGGTACGATCGTACCCCATACGTACCCTATACGTACTCCACGCCCCCAAAATGAACTTCCGCTCTCCTGGGCTCAAATTTTTTTTTTTTAAATCTGTTTGCGGATTTGAATTTAATTTTAATTTTAATTTAAGTGGTCACTTGTAAAAATCTCAGCCTATGCGCTCATACCCCTTGGGGGGTACGTGGTGGGTACGTTTCGTACCCACCACGTACCCCCCACGCCCCCCGAATGAATTTCCGCTCTCCTGGGCTCAAATTTTTGTTTTTTTAAATCTGTTTGCGGATTTGAATTTAATTTTAATTTTAATTTAAGTGGTCACTTGTAAAAATCTCAGCCTATGCGGTCATACCCCTTGGAGAGTACGTGGTGGGTACGTTTCGTACCCACCACGTACCCCCACGCCCTCCGAATGAATTTCCGCTCTCCTGGGCTCAAATTTTGGTTTTTTTAAATCTGTTTGCGGATTTGAATTTAATTTAAGTGGTCACTTGTAAAAATCTCAGCCTATGCGCTCATACCCAGTATGGGGTACGTATGGGGTACGATCGTACCCCATACGTACCCTATACGTACTCCACGCCCCCAAAATGAACTTCCGCTCTCCTGGGCTCAAATTTTTGTTTTTTTAAATCTATTTGCGGCTTTGAATTTAATTTTAATTTTAATTTAAGTGGTCACTTGTAAAAATCTCAGCCTATGCGCTCATCCCCCTTGGAGAGTACGTAGTGGGTACGTTTCGTACCCACCACGTACTCCCCACGCCCTCCGAATGAATTTCCGCTCTCCTGGGCTCAAATTTTTGTTTTTTTAAATCTGTTTGCGGATTTGAATTTAATTTTAATTTTAATTTAAGTGGTCACTTGTAAAAATCTCAGCCTATGCGCTCATACCCAGTATGGGGTACGTATGGGGTACGATCGTACCCCATACGTACCCTATATGTACTCCACGCCCCCAAAATGAACTTCCGCTCTCCTGGGCTCAAATTTTTGTTTTTTTAAATCTGTTTGCGGCTTTGAATTTAATTTTAATTTTAATTTAAGTGGTCACTTGTAAAAATCTCAGCCTATGCGCTCATACCCCTTGGAGAGTACGTGGTGGGTACGTTTCGTAAACACCACGTACCCCCCAAGCCCTCCGAATGAATTTCCGCTCTCCTGGGCTCAAATTTTTGTTTTTTTAAATCTGTTTGCGGCTTTGAATTTAATTTTAATTTTAATTTAAGTGGTCACTTGTAAAAATCTCAGCCTATGCGCTCATACCCCTTGGAGAGTACGTAGTGGGTACGTTTCGTACCCACCACGTACTCCCCACGCCCTCCGAATAAATTTCCGCTCTCCTGGGCTCAAATTTTTGTTTTTTTAAATCTGTTTGCGGATTTGAATTTAATTTTAATTTTAATTTAAGTGGTCACTTGTAAAAATCTCAGCCTATGCGCTCATGCCCAGTATGGGGTACGTATGGGGTACGATCGTACCCCATACGTACCCTATACGTACTCCACGCCCCCAAAATGAACTTCCGCTCTCCTGGGCTCAAATTTTTGTTTTTTTAAATCTGTTTGCGGATTTGAATTTAATTTTAATTTTAATTTAAGTGGTCACTTGTAAAAATCTCAGCCTATGCGCTCATACCCCTTGGGGGGTACGTGGTGGGTACGTTTCGTACCCACCACGTACCCCCCACGCTCCCGAATGAATTTCCGCTCTCCTGGGCTCAAATTTTTGTTTTTTTAAATCTGTTTGCGGATTTGAATTTAATTTTAATTTTAATTTAAGTGGTCACTTGTAAAAATCTCAGCCTATGCGCTCATACCCCTTGGGGGGTACGTGGTGGGTACGTTTCGTACCCACCACGTACCCCCCACGCCCTCCGAATGAATTTCCGCTCTCCTGGGTACAAATTTTTGTTTTTTTAAATCTGTTTGCGGATTTGAATTTAATTTTAATTTTAATTTAAGTGGTCACTTGTAAAAATCTCAGCCTATGCGCTCATCTTCCTTGGAAGGGTACGTGGTGGGTACGTTTCGTACCCACCACGTACCCCTCACGCCCCTCGAATGAATTTCCGCTCTAATGGGCTCAAATTTTTGTTTTTTTAAATCTGTTTGCGGATTTGAATTTAATTTGAATTTTAATTTAAGTGGTCACTTGTAAAAATCTCAGCCTATGCGCTCATACCCCTTGGGGGGTACGTGGTGGGTACGTTTCGTACCCACCACGTACCCCCCACGCCCTCCGAATGAATTTCCGCTCTCCTGGGCTCAAATTTTTGTTTTTTTAAATCTGTTTGCGGATTTGAATTTAATTTTAATTTTAATTTAAGTGGTCACTTGTAAAAATCTCAGCCTATGCGCTCATACCCCTTGGGGGGTACGTGGTGGGTACGTTTCGTACCCACCACGTACCCCCCACGCCCTCCGAATGAATTTCCGCTCTCCTGGGCTCAAATTTTTGTTTTTTTAAATCTGTTTGCGGATTTGAATTTAATTTTAATTTTAATTTAAGTGGTCACTTGTAAAAATCTCAGCCTATGCGCTCATCTTCCTTGGAAGGGTACGTGGTGGGTACGTTTCGTACCCACCACGTACCCCTCACGCCCCTCGAATGAATTTCCGCTCTAATGGGCTCAAATTTTTGTTTTTTTAAATCTGTTTGCGGATTTGAATTTAATTTGAATTTTAATTTAAGTGGTCACTTGTAAAAATCTCAGCCTATGCGCTCATACCCCTTGGGGGGTACGTGGTGGGTACGTTTCGTACCCACCACGTACCCCCCACGCCCTCCGAATGAATTTCCGCTCTCCTGGGCTCAAATTTTTGTTTTTTTAAATCTGTTTGCGGATTTGAATTTAATTTTAATTTTAATTTAAGTGGTCACTTGTAAAAATCTCAGCCTATGCGCTCATACCCAGTATGGGGTACGTATGGGGTACGATCGTACCCCATACGTACCCTATACGTACTCCACGCCCCCAAAATGAACTTCCGCTCTCCTGGGCTCAACTTTTTGTTTTTTTAAATCTGTTTCCGGCTTTGAATTTAATTTTAATTTTAATTTAAGTGGTCACTTGTAAAAATCTCAGCCTATGCGCTCATACCCCTTGGGGGGTACGTGGTGGGTACGTTTCGTACCCACCACGTACCCCCCACGCCCTCCGAATGAATTTCCGCTCTCCTGGGCTCAAATTTTTGTTTTTTTAAATCTGTTTGCGGATTTGAATTTAATTTTAATTTTAATTTAAGTGGTCACTTGTAAAAATCTCAGCCTATGCGCTCATACCCAGTATGGGGTACGTATGGGGTACGATCGTACCCCATACGTACCCTATACGTACTCCACGCCCCCAAAATGAACTTCCGCTCTCCTGGGCTCAACTTTTTGTTTTTTTAAATCTGTTTGCGGCTTTGAATTTAATTTTAATTTTAATTTAAGTGGTCACTTGTAAAAATCTCAGCCTATGCGCTCATTTTCCTTGGAAGGGTACGTGGTGGGTACGTTTCGTACCCACCACGTACCCCTCACGCCCCTCGAATGAATTTCCGCTCTAATGGGCTCAAATTTTTGTTTTTTTAAATCTGTTTGCGGATTTGAATTTAATTTTAATTTTAATTTAAGTGGTCACTTGTAAAAATCTCAGCCTATGCGCTCATACCCCTTGGGGGGTACGTGGTGGGTACGTTTCGTACCCACCACGTACCCCCCACGCCCTCCGAATGAATTTCCGCTCTCCTGGGCTCAAATTTTTGTTTTTTTAAATCTGTTTGCGGCTTTGAATTTAATTTTAATTTTAATTTAAGTGGTCACTTGTAAAAATCTCAGCCTATGCGCTCATCCCCCTTGGGGGGTACATGGTGGGTGCGTTTCGTACCCACCACGTACCCCCCACGCCCTCCGAATGAATTTCCGCTCTCCTGGGCTCAAATTTTTGTTTTTTTAAATCTGTTTGCGGATTTGAATTTAATTTTAGTGGTCACTTGTAAAAATCTCAGCCTATGCGCTCATACCCAGTATGGGGTACGTATGGGGTACGATCGTACCCCATACGTACCCTATACGTACTCCACGCCCCCAAAATGAACTTCCGCTCTCCTGGGCTCAAATTTTGTTTTTTTAAATCTGTTTGCGGATTTGAATTTAATTTTAATTTTAATTTAAGTGGTCACTTGTAAAAATCTCAGCCTATGCGCTCATACCCAGTATGGGGTACGTATGGGGTACGATCGTACCCATACGTACCCTATACGTACTCCACGCCCCCAAAATGAACTTCCGCTCTCCTGGGCTCAAATTTTTGTTTTTTTAAATCTGTTTGCGGCTTTGAATTTAATTTTAATTTTAATTTAAGTGGTCACTTGTAAAAATCTCAGCCTATGCGCTCATCCCCCTTGGGGGGTACATGGTGGGTGCGTTTCGTACCCACCACGTACCCCCCACGCCCTCCGAATGAATTTCCGCTCTCCTGGGCTCAAATTTTTGTTTTTTTAAATCTGTTTGCGGATTTGAATTTAATTTTAGTGGTCACTTGTAAAAATCTCAGCCTATGCGCTCATACCCAGTATGGGGTACGTATGGGGTACGATCGTACCCCATACGTACCCTATACGTACTCCACGCCCCCAAAATGAACTTCCGCTCTCCTGGGCTCAAATTTTTGTTTTTTTAAATCTGTTTGCGGATTTGAATTTAATTTTAATTTTAATTTAAGTGGTCACTTGTAAAAATCTCAGCCTATGCGCTCATACCCCTTGGGGGGTACGTGGTGGGTACGTTTCGTACCCACCACGTACCCCCCACGCCCCCCGAATGAATTTCCGCTCTCCTGGGCTCAAATTTTTGTTTTTTTAAATCTGTTTGCGGATTTGAATTTAATTTTAATTTTAATTTAAGTGGTCACTTGTAAAAATCTCAGCCTATGCGCTCAAACCCAGTATGGGGTACGTATGGGGTACGATCGTACCCCATACGTACCCTATACGTACTCCACGCCCCCAAAATGAACTTCCGCTCTCCTGGGCTCAAATTTTTGTTTTTTTAAATCTGTTTGCGGATCTGAATTTAATTTTAATTTTAATTTAAGTGGTCACTTGTAAAAATCTCAGCCTATGCGCTCATACCCCTTGGGGGGTACGTGGTGGGTACGTTTCGTACCCACCACGTACCCCCCATGCCCTCCGAATGAATTTTCGCTCTCCTGGGCTCAAATTTTTGTTTTTTTAAATCTGTTTGCGGATTTGAATTTAATTTAAGTGGTCACTTGTAAAAATCTCAGCCTATGCGCTCATACCCAGTATGGGGTACGTATGGGGTACGATCGTACCCCATACGTACCCTATACGTACTCCACGCCCCCAAAATGAACTTCCGCTCTCCTGGGCTCAAATTTTTGTTTTTTTAAATCTGTTTGCGGATTTGAATTTAATTTTAATTTTAATTTAAGTGGTCACTTGTAAAAATCTCAGCCTATGCGCTCATACCCCTTGGGGGGTACGTGGTGGGTACGTTTCGTACCCACGACGTACCCCCCACGCCCCCCGAATGAATTTCCGCTCTCCTGGGCTCAAGTTTTTGTTTTTTTAAATCTGTTTGCGGATTTGAATTTAATTTTAATTTTAATTTAAGTGGTCACTTGTAAAAATCTCAGCCTATGCGCTCATACCCCTTGGAGAGTACGTGGTGGGTACGTTTCGTACCCACCACGTACCCCCCACGCCCTCCGAATGAATTTCCGCTCTCCTGGGCTCAAATTTTTGTTTTTTTAAATCTGTTTGCGGATTTGAATTTAATTTTAATTTTAATTTAAGTGGTCACTTGTAAAAATCTCAGCCTATGCGCTCATACCCAGTAAGGGGTACGTATGGGGTACGATCGTACCCATACGTACCCTATACGTACTCCACGCCCCCAAAATGAACTTCCGCTCTCCTGGGCTCAAATTTTTGGTTTTTTAAATCTGTTTGCGGCTTTGAATTTAATTTTAATTTTAATTTAAGTGGTCACTTGTAAAAATCTCAGCCTATGCGCTCATCCCCCTTGGGGGGTACATGGTGGGTGCGTTTCGTACCCACCACGTACCCCCCACGCCCTCCGAATGAATTTCCGCTCTCCTGGGCTCAAATTTTTGTTTTTTTAAATCTGTTTGCGGATTTGAATTTAATTTAAGTGGTCACTTGTAAAAATCTCAGCCTATGCGCTCATACCCAGTATGGGGTACGTATGGGGTACGATCGTACCCCATACGTACCCTATACGTACTCCACGCCCCCAAAATGAACTTCCGCTCTCCTGGGCTCAAATTTTTGTTTTTTTAAATCTATTTGCGGCTTTGAATTTAATTTTAATTTTAATTTAAGTGGTCACTTGTAAAAATCTCAGCCTATGCGCTCATCCCCCTTGGGGGGTACATGGTGGGTGCGTTTCGTACCCACCACGTACCCCCCACGCCCTCCGAATGAATTTCCGCTCTCCTGGGCTCAAATTTTTGTTTTTTTAAATCTGTTTGCGGATTTGAATTTAATTTTAGTGGTCACTTGTAAAAATCTCAGCCTATGCGCTCATACCCAGTATGGGGTACGTATGGGGTACGATCGTACCCCATACGTACCCTATACGTACTCCACGCCCCCAAAATGAACTTCCGCTCTCCTGGGCTCAAATTTTTGTTTTTTTAAATCTGTTTGCGGATTTGAATTTAATTTTAATTTTAATTTAAGTGGTCACTTGTAAAAATCTCAGCCTATGCGCTCATACCCCTTGGGGGGTACGTGGTGGGTACGTTTCGTACCCACCACGTACCCCCCACGCCCCCCGAATGAATTTCCGCTCTCCTGGGCTCAAATTTTTGTTTTTTTAAATCTGTTTGCGGATTTGAATTTAATTTTAATTTTAATTCAAGTGGTCACTTGTAAAAATCTCAGCCTATGCGCTCAAACCCAGTATGGGGTACGTATGGGGTACGATCGTACCCCATACGTACCCTATACGTACTCCACGCCCCCAAAATGAACTTCCGCTCTCCTGGGCTCAAATTTTTGTTTTTTTAAATCTGTTTGCGGATCTGAATTTAATTTTAATTTTAATTTAAGTGGTCACTTGTAAAAATCTCAGCCTATGCGCTCATACCCCTTGGGGGGTACGTGGTGGGTACGTTTCGTACCCACCACGTACCCCCCATGCCCTCCGAATGAATTTCCGCTCTCCTGGGCTCAAATTTTTGTTTTTTTAAATCTGTTTGCGGATTTGAATTTAATTTAAGTGGTCACTTGTAAAAATCTCAGCCTATGCGCTCATACCCAGTATGGGGTACGTATGGGGTACGATCGTACCCCATACGTACCCTATACGTACTCCACGCCCCCAAAATGAACTTCCGCTCTCCTGGGCTCAAATTTTTGTTTTTTTAAATCTGTTTGCGGATTTGAATTTAATTTTAATTTTAATTTAAGTGGTCACTTGTAAAAATCTCAGCCTTTTCGCTCATACCCCTTGGGGGGTACGTGGTGGGTACGTTTCGTACCCACCACGTACCCCCCACGCCCCCCGAATGAATTTCCGCTCTCCTGGGCTCAAATTTTTGTTTTTTTAAATCTGTTTGCGGCTTTGAATTTAATTTTAATTTTAATATAAGTGGTCACTTGTAAAAATCTCAGCCCATGCGCTCATACCCCTTGGGGGGTACGTGGTGGGTACGTTTCGTACCCACCACGTACCCCCCACGCCCTCCGAATGAATTTCTGCTCTCCTGGGCTCAAATTTTTGTTTTTTTAAATCTGTTTGCGGATCTGAATTTAATTTTAATTTTAATTTAAGTGGTCACTTGTAAAAATCTCAGCCTATGCGCTCATCCCCCTTGGGGGGTACGTGGTGGGTACGTTTCGTACCCACCACGTACCCCCCACGCCCCCCGAATGAATTTCCGCTCTCCTGGGCTCAAATTTTTGTTTTTTTAAATCTGTTTGCGGCTTTGAATTTAATTTTAATTTTAATTTAAGTGGTCACTTGTAAAAATCTCAGCCTATGCGCTCATCCCCCTTGGAAGGGTACGTGGTGGGTACGTTTCGTACCCACCACGTACCCCTCACGCCCCCCGAATGAATTTCCGCTCTCCTGGGCTCAAATTTTTGTTTTTTTAAATCTGTTTGCGGATTTGAATTTAATTTTAATTTTAATTTAAGTGGTCACTTGTAAAAATCTCAGCCTATGCGCTCATACCCCTTGGGGGGTACGTGGTGGGTACGTTTCGTACCCACCACGTACCCCCCACGCCCCCCGAATGAATTTCCGCTCTCCTGGGCTCAAATTTTTGTTTTTTTAAATCTGTTTGCGGCTTTGAATTTAATTTTAATTTTAATTTAAGTGGTCACTTGTAAAAATCTCAGCCTATGCGCTCATCCCCCTTGGAAGGGTACGTGGTGGGTACGTTTCGTACCCACCACGTACCCCTCACGCCCCCCGAATGAATTTCCGCTCTCCTGGGCTCAAATTTTTGTTTTTTTAAATCTGTTTGCGGATTTGAATTTAATTTTAATTTTAATTTAAGTGGTCACTTGTAAAAATCTCAGCCTATGCGCTCATACCCCTTGGGGGGTACGTGGTGGGTACGTTTCGTACCCACCACGTACCCCCCACGCCCCCCGAATGAATTTCCGCTCTCCTGAGCTCAAATTTTTGTTTTTTTAAATCTGTTTGCGGATTTGAATTTAATTTTAATTTTAATTTAAGTGGTCACTTGTAAAAATCTCAGCCTATGCGCTCATCCCCCTTGGGGGGTACGTGGTGGGTACGTTTCGTACCCACCACGTACCCCCCACGCCCCCCGAATGAATTTCTGCTCTCCTGGGCACAAATTTTTGTTTTTTTAAATCTGTTTGCGGATTTGAATTTAATTTTAATTTTAATTTAAGTGGTCACTTGTAAAAATCTCAGCCTATGCGCTCATACCCCTTGGGGGGTACGTGGTGGGCACGTTTCGTACCCACCACGTACCCCCACGCCCTCCGAATGAATTTCCGCTCTCCTGGGCTCAAATTTTTTTTTTTTTAAATCTGTTTGCGGATTTGAATTTAATTTTAATTTTAATTTAAGTGGTCACTTGTAAAAATCTCAGCCTATGCGCTCATACCCAGTATGGGGTACGTATGGGGTACGATCGTACCCCATACGTACCCTATACGTACTCCACGCCCCCAAAATGAACTTCCGCTCTCCTGGGCTCAAATTTTTGTTTTTTTTGAATCTGTTTGTGGCTTTGAATTTAATTTTAATTTTAATTTAAGTGGTCACTTGTAAAAATCTCAGCCTATGCGCTCATACCCCTTGGGGGGTACGTGGTGGGTACGTTTCGTACCCACCACGTACCCCCCACGCCCCCCGAATGAATTTCCGCTCTCCTGGGCTCAAATTTTTGTTTTTTTAAATCTGTTTGCGGATTTGAATTTAATTTTAATTTTAATTTAAGTGGTCACTTGTAAAAATCTCAGCCTATGCGCTCATACCCCTTGGGGGGTACGTGGTGGGTACGTTTCGTACCCACCACGTACCCCCCACGCCCTCCGAATGAATTTCCGCTCTCCTGGGCTCAGATTTTTGTTTTTTTAAATCTGTTTGCGGATTTGAATTTAATTTTAATTTTAATTTAAGTGGTCACTTGTAAAAATCTCAGCCTATGCGCTCATACCCAGTATGGGGTACGTATGGGGTACGATCGTACCCCATACGTACCCTATACGTACTCCACGCCCCCAAAATGAACTTCCGCTCTCCTGGGCTCAAATTTTTGTTTTTTTAAATCTGTTTGCGGCTTTGAATTTAATTTTAATTTTAATTTAAGTGGTCACTTGTAAAAATCTCAGCCTATGCGCTCATACCCTTTGGGGGGTACGTGGTGGGTACGTTTCGTACCCACCACGTACCCCCCACGCCCTCCGAATGAATTTCCGCTCTCCTGGGCTCAGATTTTTGTTTTTTTAAATCTGTTTGCGGATTTGAATTTAATTTTAATTTTAATTTAAGTGGTCACTTGTAAAAATCTCAGCCTATGCGCTCATACCCCTTGGGGGGTACGTGGTGGGTACGTTTCGTACCCACCACGTACCCCCCACGCCCTTCGAATGAATTTCCGCTCTCCTGGGCTCAGATTTTTGTTTTTTTAAATCTGTTTGCGGATTTGAATTTAATTTTAATTTTAATTTAAGTGGTCACTTGTAAAAATCTCAGCCTATGCGCTCATACCCAGTATGGGGTACGTATGGGGTACGATCGTACCCCATACGTACCCTATACGTACTCCACGCCCCCAAAATGAACTTCCGCTCTCCTGGGCTCAAATTTTTGTTTTTTTAAATCTGTTTGCGGCTTTGAATTTAATTTTAATTTTAATTTAAGTGGTCACTTGTAAAAATCTCAGCCTATGCGCTCATACCCCTTGGGGGGTACGTGGTGGGTACGTTTCGTACCCACCACGTACCCCCCCGCCCCCCGAATGAATTTCCGCTCTCCTGGGCTCAAATTTTTGTTTTTTTAAATCTGTTTGCGGCTGTGAATTTAATTTTAATTTTAATTTAAGTGGTCACTTGTAAAAATCTCAGCCTATGCGCTTATACCCCTTGGGGGGTACGTGGTGGGTACGTTTCGTACCCACCACGTACCCCCCACGCCCCCCGAATGAATTTCCGCTCTCCTGGGCTCAAATTTTTGTTTTTTTAAATCTGTTTGCGGATTTGAATTTAATTTTAATTTTAATTTAAGTGGTCACTTGTAAAAATCTCAGCCTATGCGCTCATACCCCTTGGGGGGTACGTGGTGGGTACGTTTCGTACCCACCACGTACCCCCCACGCCCTCCGAATGAATTTCCGCTCTCCTGGGCTCAGATTTTTGTTTTTTTAAATCTGTTTGCGGATTTGAATTTAATTTTAATTTTAATTTAAGTGGTCACTTGTAAAAATCTCAGCCTATGCGCTCATACCCAGTATGGGGTACGTATGGGGTACGATCGTACCCCATACGTACCCTATACGTACTCCACGCCCCCAAAATGAACTTCCGCTCTCCTGGGCTCAAATTTTTGTTTTTTTAAATCTGTTTGCGGCTTTGAATTTAATTTTAATTTTAATTTAAGTGGTCACTTGTAAAAATCTCAGCCTATGCGCTCATACCCCTTGGGGGGTACGTGGTGGGTACGTTTCGTACCCACCACGTACCCCCCACGCCCTCCGAATGAATTTCCGCTCTCCTGGGCTCAGATTTTTGTTTTTTTAAATCTGTTTGCGGATTTGAATTTAATTTTAATTTTAATTTAAGTGGTCACTTGTAAAAATCTCAGCCTATGCGCTCATACCCAGTATGGGGTACGTATGGGGTACGATCGTACCCCATACGTACCCTATACGTACTCCACGCCCCCAAAATGAACTTCCGCTCTCCTGGGCTCAAATTTTTGTTTTTTTAAATCTGTTTGCGGCTTTGAATTTAATTTTAATTTTAATTTAAGTGGTCACTTGTAAAAATCTCAGCCTATGCGCTCATACCCCTTGGGGGGTACGTGGTGGGTACGTTTCGTACCCACCACGTACCCCCCCGCCCCCCGAATGAATTTCCGCTCTCCTGGGCTCAAATTTTTGTTTTTTTAAATCTGTTTGCGGCTGTGAATTTAATTTTAATTTTAATTTAAGTGGTCACTTGTAAAAATCTCAGCCTATGCGCTTATACCCCTTGGGGGGTACGTGGTGGGTACGTTTCGTACCCACCACGTACCCCCCACGCCCCCCGAA